>JAVQKG010243047.1:0-17271 GCA_036025885.1 Hypseleotris bucephala
CGTATAACTTTGATTAAAGCTCTGCAAACACAAAGAACAAGATAGTGGCTGCAGTTGCGCTACTGGCCACTAGAGGCAGAATCCTAAATATATGCATTTCTTACATATTGCGCCTTTAAACCATAAGTAAACTTGTACAAAACCAGGTCTACAACATTAGAAATAATCAAGACCTAGACCAAACCAGGACTTAAATGTAAATAAATGTTCTTCACTTTATGAAGCTCAGTGATTTCCACATATTCATTCTCCCTGAAACACTCTTCTTGGACCCAACACTGTGCACAGCAGTTATTGGTTCAGTATCAATAACCCACAGGCCTGCCCTAGAAGACTGTCTCATCCTCTGCAAACAGCTGCTGTCTGAAACATGGATTAGATACACACAGAGGGCTGTAGTATGTGTGCGTTTACCTTATTGCACTGGAGGCACTTTGTGGTCGCACTGATTTCGATTTGGTCCGATGCCTGTTTTATATACTCTACTCAGGCACTCTGTAATAAATGAACATGCTTTCAAAAATTATCTCTAGACTTTACGTCATACACATATACATACTTCATTTTAAACTTATGCTTAAAGCCTGCACTTCTGATAAGCATAAGTTGAAAAAAAAAAAACTTCAATGTTGTAGGCTACATACTCTGAAATTATATATATTTGTGTCAATACAAAAAGTGTCAATGCAAACCATCTGTATCTATCAGTTGTAAAATGCATACATGTCTGATAAAATTTTAATTGGTGTTCTTAATTTATAATAATTCATTAATACAATAGTCGCCCCAGCGTTGAGAGTTCCAATCCGTCTCTACCTGCTTTCCTTCCTGATATGCTGTTGCCATACTGTGCTTATAAATGCAGCCGGAAAAGGCCAAAAAAATGTTTTAAAACGGTCAAAGAGCTAGGAATTATCACTGACAAAGACAAGACTAAACAATTTCTAAGTAACAACACATATTTATAGATAATAAGAATTGTTAAGCTAGAAAATAAATAATATT
Organism: Hypseleotris bucephala; assembly: GCA_036025885.1. NCBI lineage: Eukaryota > Metazoa > Chordata > Actinopteri > Gobiiformes > Eleotridae > Hypseleotris > Hypseleotris bucephala. The sequence continues at coordinate 1,006 of JAVQKG010243047.1, forward strand.
TGATTTAGTCAAAGGTAAAAGAAAAAAAGAGAAAAAAGAAAGAAAGCAGGCCTGTTGTAAATCATTGGCTGTTATAAGTATAGTTAAAATATTATTAAAAAGCCAACTAATAGGTAATTAGATAAATTTTAAATACAGTAAGTTATAAGTTTATGAAGCCTTTCAATTTATTTATTTTTGTTTTGTATTTTCGTCTTTGCAGCCTTAGAAAGTTGAGTTTTTTTGTTTGTTTTGTTTTAAAGTTGTAGAGCAAGTGTGACTTTGACCTATATTGAGTGGGCAGTGGGCGGTCTTCTTCAGTTTTGCCTAAATTCACATCATTATCACGAAGACCTGCCAATAATGCCTTCAGGTAAAATGTCCATCACAGCCTCTTCGCTCTGCGTCCCTAAAAAAAGGGTGTTCTTTTTTCTCGCCCCCGGAGGATTTCTGCCAATCACCTCTGTGGCAAAAAAGACAATGTTTTTATTCTTTATTTAGTTTTCAATTTTATCCCAAAAAACACAACTGTCTACTCCACCCTAAAAATCTGTCAGTCAGATCAAGTCGTGTCAAAAGTGGCAATTTCTTATAAATTTAGAGGGCTTCACGCACACATGAGCTAAAAACTTATGGATAGCTTTTGGCCAGGGATACTGTGACAGCTCACTGGGAATTGGCTTTAGGGGGTACTGGTGTGCGCCTGTGTGTGTGCGACCATTAGAGACCCATGGGAGGGATGTCAGTACAGTGACAAGGGAGCGTCCCATTCCCAAAGGGGACAGGAGGGAAGGGGTAATAATGGAGCGGAGAGGTGAGCGCCTCTGTCTTTTTCACTTCTGAATGTGTGTGTGTGTGTGTGGATGAAATTCCTGCATGGTCTGTGTGGGAAGTTTGGGGAATTTTCTCACTGGAATTATAATAGCCAGATATGCTTTATATAGTATCTGTGTGAAAAAGGGAAGGGGCTGCATTATCGTAAATTCTGAAATTGTCCATGTGGGAATATTTTAGGATTTTGGTAAAATTGTCTTTGAACATTCATACACATAGGTACAAACATGCCTAAATGATACCAAAATGTATGTTGTTTGTACTTTCCTAAATGGCCATGTGTATTTGTTTATTTTCATATTAAGAATTCATAATAACTGTCAAATACACTTCATACAGTTAAAGCTGCTTCTGTAGGTTTCATAAAAAAAATAATGTAGGAAAAACTTAAAATTCAATCTGAATCTGTTCTGTGAAAGTAGCCAATATGCCATAATTATTTTTTTGTCACTCCCCTGGCCTCTACAGAATCAAATCGGATATTAGTTTGTTTCTGGGCTTCTACACTGGTCAGAAATTCACAATTTGTCAAAGAGGTAACCCACAAACTGTGATTTGATAATGCTATTACATGCACCACACCTAAAAGCTAGTCCATTATTGTATAATAATTTTCCAACTTAATAATAAAATGTTTTGAAACTTTTAAATGCTTTGCACTTCATTTTCACTCCTTGTTGACCTGACAACTCACTCCATGAAGTGTATTATTGTTTGAAGGTAATCTGAGGCCGCAGGAGTTTATCATCATTTATCACTGATGTTTTGTCTGATTGTCGATGTGTGTCTGTGTGACATGACAGCCCCTGCTGCTCAGTTCGTCTGTGGATGTTCTTTGTTTGTTTTGTCATTGGCTCCTGTTGAGAACACCTGGGCCACTCTCCCTCATCCAGAGTGCGGGCCGTCACCAAAACACTCATGTATTTTCCCCACAGACTTTGTTTTTACTGGTCCCTATTGAGCTGCATTCATAGAGTCAACAAGGCTCCAAATGTGCACCTTAATCTGCACTGAGTTAAAAAAAAAAAAAAAAAACACAAAAAAAAAAACACAAAATCTCACAAATTAATTTTGAAAAATGTTCATAACAATTCTAGGGAGAAAACATTATACGTCATGCAACTGTGAAACTAGGTGGTCAGGATAGAGGACTGACAATCTTCTTGTGTCTTGTTGTGAGGAAGAAACTATCCAGCAAAAATTGGACAAAAAGCACAGAATTTTCAGTATTTTTACCATGTTGTCTGGCAATTTTTTTTATGCTTGTACACACCAGTTTAACCTCACAGCTATACCAAGGCATTACATAGAATTAAAACTAAAATATTCTATACGTCTATTAAACTATTATTAAAACACTATAATCTCTATGTAGTGATTCGAGTTGGGTTGCAGTGCAGTGCTCAGTACCAGTGTGGAGTGTGTCTGTGTGGGCCACATATGTGCGTCTGTGGCCCCAAAGCAGTGATTGATCATTAATATTTTATTTCTCCAGGCTTCTCCAGGCCCCTGAGGAAAAAAACACATTGTTATTATTCAGTCGTCTCACACACACACACACACACACACACCAACACACACTCACACACCAACACACATACAACTCCGACCACATACAATAGACACACACCAGCATTTTCATGTACAGTCCAATTTGTCGGTTGCTGCTTGAGTTGTTTTAGATGGAATGTCTTAAGGGCCACAAACATGTCCATGGTCTGACCCCAGGCTTTGTTTTGTGGGACGGGATGGACATGCATGACAAAAAGTGCTACGGTGTGCAGCAAGGGTCATAATAAAGTTCATTTGTTGAGGAAACCTGGGTACATGCAATAGTTTTATTGTGTCCAGAAAACTTGAAGCAAAGAATTGTCCGGTTTGCTATAGCTTACTACGCCATCTAGTGGTACAAGGTGAATTAAAAATTGTCCCCAGACAGCATTTTTGAGTCCTTTTTCAAACAGTGCAATCTTTTATATGACTCTTAATTTAGTTTTACATTATAATCACCCGAGATGTCCATTTTCCTTCTTCCAAAAAAAAACGATCAATTGTATTTTTTGAATATTAAAATGTACAGTTTTGAGCAAATGTTTTGGGCAGTGCGAAAACAAAACTTTAGGGTACAGCTTTTTTTAAGTGAATGACTAAGATACACAGTCAGTCCTATTTTGAGACGTTGAAGAATAAAGATTAGGCATGTGTTCAACAAATGTTAGAAGCAACCTAACTGCCAGAACCTCAACAAATGATTTTAGAGAAACAACAGTTTTGAGGGCAAATTGACTTGTGTATTGATACTTCCTTTTAGGAGCATGTATGGGAATAACTGTCCACTAAGTTACAAAAAAATGTGTTTTCTGGCATGAAAAATTTTGTTTATCCTGTTCTCATTGTGATACTGTGCTGTGGAGCAGTAATGTCTGCCTGAAGAACTCTTGACTTTTGTGAATGTGACTTTTATTATCTACAATGAAGTAATGTTTAAAAGTCTGTAAAAGCCACTTGATAGATTTGCTTTCACAAATTCAGCACAATGCACATGACCTGGAGTGACCTGTGAACAGTATAGTACAATGCGATCTGGACATCAGCACAGGAAATGGAGCATTGTTAAATTTAGACTGAGACATCACTTTGAATGATTCCAGACAACCTTTATTTTCTCCCTGATATAAAAAAAGGGAAATATCATCTGTATATTCTATATACCTTTATAAAAGATTATAAAAGTTAAAATATTAAGTTTTCCTTAAACTTTGTCATACTTTCATCTGGAAATCTCTGCATTTTTATGGACTCGTTTTTAAACTCTGAAAAGCAGATCAGCCAGGTTGTGAGGGCAAGCTCTTTCCAGCTTATAACAATTGCCAAACTAAAACCAACTTATAACAATTTGGAAATAATCATACATATAGACTTTATTATTGCAACTCTCTTTACTTTCGCCTTCCACGACTCTCTATTAACAGACGGTAGTTATCCAAAATGCAGCTGCCAGATTTTTACTGGAACAAAAAAGAGAGGCTACATTGCCCCAGTTTTTAAATAATTTAATGGCCCCACAATATATTGCAGACCACTTGGCCACTCATACTGCCCCTCAGCCCCTCAGGTCACGGGATTATTAAATTAATTGTCTGTTGTTTAAAATGTGCTATAGAGATAAAATGGATTGGCTTGAAAGTTGTTAACATTGGTATTTAGAATAAGTAACATATTTTATCAGACACTATTGAAACAACCTATTCAGTCTAATTCTCCATTTAACAAAATTTAACTAAACATTTTTACAGATGCAATAATCTGAAAAGCACTGTGGATGCAAAAACATTTTAGTTTATTGACCTAGCACAGCCCAACTAAGCTTTGCATGCAATATATAATGGGCACTTTAGAGGTTTTTATTCACCTGTATGTGAGAGCCTGGAGAGAAAAGAACAGATCATTGGTTCAAAAACATTTTACACTAAGTAACTCTATAAAAATGTATTTCCACTAGAATTATTTTGGATTAAAATCAGACAAACACTGGACTAAACATAAACCAGGACAAAATTAGGTCTAAACCAGAATTTACGAGGTTTAAGCCACAATCATCTACGCCAAAACCAGGTCCAACATAAGTCTGAATCAGGTTGTACAGACAAGACCACTACCAGAGACGTGCAAAAAACACTGGTGTGCCAATAGAAAGAGCCACAGGAAACTTGTTGCTAGTCCCGATATTATTCCCATAACATTTGTACTGATAGGAGTGTACTTCAAAATTGCAACAAATGCCTTATTCAGTTTAGACTATTTGCCACAATACGCCAAAGTAACGGGAGAAAAATTCCTGTTATACCCACACATGTACTCTAGACTAATATTATCAATACAATTCTCATTAACACTAGTGGGGTATTATTAGCCGCTAACTCGCTACATGTCACAGCAGTTTCACAGCTCTTATGAATGGACTGGCCCATGACAGCACTTACATTGTAATATACTCAACCATCTGCTTAACAATGTAACCAACCCACAAGACTCACTTTCTTTCTCTTTGTCATAACATCTGGCTTTTAATTGAGTCTCTTTTTTTACAGCATTCACCATTTCCCGTCTTCCCAAGTCCTCTAAGGTGAAGCCATGTAGCAGCCTGGCACCGTACGCACTTTTCACCATTGTCACGCTAATTGCCGGGCTCATAACCACGCTCATGCAACCAAATTTGTTTTCTTTATTGCGGAGAAAGAAAGCTGCAGTCTATTCTGCTCCTCTGAGGGGCGCTGCGCATTGTTGAAACATCTGGCTTCCTGTTGCCAATGATCGCGCGACGACTTGGCAGCAGTGTTATGTACATTTTAGGATATGTTAGTGTGTTTGCATGCAAGTCTCAGGCTGCATGGAGGGGAAAAAAGAGAATTGTTTGAGTTGGCAAGAATGCAAAATGTTCATGTGGCGGAGATAAATTGAGTGGTTTTATTTGCGTCTCAATAGGAAATGTAAGTGACTGCATGACTTGGCAGGTTCGACCCACTTCATTGAAATAACTCCCCTCTCCAAAAGACAAAAAACAGACTACACAAAAGTACTAAAACTTCAAGAAATATGCAGCTTTGGTCAAATGTAAAAAGTTTATAGAGTGTAAAAAGAAAGTATTTACAGTATTTGTTCAAAACAGAAAAGAAAAGTACTTAGGCAGTGTACACAATCGAATTTCAGAGCAGATACACATACTGGTTCCTGGCAAACAATCATTCATTAATTTTTACGCATTTCTTGGGTTTGTAGGAGGAATAAGAAAGAACCCATAGTAACACAGGGAGGACAGGCAGACTTCAGTCAGACCCACAAACTCCTTGCTTAGGAGCAGAAGAGCTATTCACTATGCCAATCTATAACCCATGAATGTATTATAAAACAAGAATAGTGAGTAGTAAGATGGTTGATTTCAGTTATTTTGCTCAATGGTACATAATACCAAAAACATTTACACTTCCACGTTCCTTCAGCATGAGACCGCAAATTTTTTTTCATGCCCGATTTCTGTTCATTGCAATCTAACAATCCAAATCTAACAATAAAACACAATCTTAAATCTTTCTCCGTTTTGTAATTGTACGTATTTGTCACTTTTTCAATATTTCAATAGAAGTGTCTTTGGGCCTTAACAAGGTTTTGCAGATTTAGCCGTGAGGCTCACTTCAGGCAAGGCTTTCCAATCAAAACAGTGAAACTTGTAAGACACAAAAAAATAAAAAACATGCCTTATGTATAATAGAGGCTCTAATGTTGTATATAAACAAAGTACACTACCTTTCAAAGAATCTGTACAGTTCAAATAATACTTCCAGGAAACACAACATACAGGGTCGTGTTAAGCACTTGTTTTTATTGATTTTCAGATGTCCTTTTATTAAATAGACAGGAAATATGTTTTCAAAAAAGAAAACTGCAAAAGGAGAGAAATGTATAGACTATTGTTCTTTCAACTTCAAGGTTACAACTTGAGCCTATACCAACATATGGGCCTTCAGTGGGATCGGAATAATTGATAGTCAAAGAGCTGACATAAAGGCACTCAAGAATCACCAACTCATCTACAAATGCATATCTTATGATGATTGTAATAAGCCAAAAAGAACCTATGGTAACACAGGGATAATATGCAGATGTGTGTGAATATAATCTATAGGTTTAGTTGACTGCTGTATCTATCACTGGTTGACCTATAGGACCAAGTAAAACCAGGATGAAGACGATTCCGATGACAACTTGAGGAAGTGCTGACAGCGACAAGAGGCCAATAATTTCTATTTTCAAAATTTGACCACGCAGCTAAATGTCTAACTGCAGCTGGCATATGACGAATAAACAGCATTTAATGGTATCAGCAAAACTGGACACTTTATAACAAACAATGGAGGGGTCAACCAGTGAATGAGTAAATATGAATACTTAAAGGAGATCATATTTTTGACAGATAGAATTAACCTTGACAATACCACTGAAAGCTGAAGCGAAGAATATATCAGGCACCAAGTGAACATTTTGACATTAAAATGTATATGTTACAGAAAAATAGGCATGCAAGGATTCAATTATGACAAGGAAAACATCTCCAAAACGGAATCTCTTATGGGGAGTTTGGTCTGCAGGGGTGAGGTAAGCAAAAATTATACTCAACTAAGTTACTTCAAAATAATATTACTCAGGTAGGTATTGATGTAAATGATAAATAAAAAAAAATGTAGTATTGGTGTGGTCTGACAAAACAGACTTTGTTTTTTTAGCTGATTAAATAAAAGAATGCAACATTTACATTATACTATTAAGTCAATTAAGTAACTCAATTAAGTAAATACATTATATTATTTAAAAGGAACTAAAATAAATGTAACTGATACTGGACAGTAAACCTAATGTACATAGCTATAATTAGGCCAGTGGTCATAATGTTATGCTTGTTTTGTGTATGTTTGCCTATTTAAGATACCTAAGCCCTCATTCTCCCTCCGCTTCCTGATTATCATGCAACAAAATATCACCTGCATTGCAAAAAAGCATGAATTCCAAACTAAATGTCAAAGAAGGCATTGCGCTTTGATTGGTTAAGCCCTCTTCATGTGACACCTTCCACAAATAGATAACACTATCAGCCCAAAATGTCCTAAAATGTCATAAACTATTGTCAACCGCTTTAAAATTAGACACAACACAGTTGGAACATTTCAGCTGAGAGTCTATTCCAGATGTTTTTTAAGAGTTTCCGACCTCCCGCTGCCAAAGCTAAGATCAATTTTACATCAGTTATGCTTTGTTACTGCATTTCTAATTCAGTATTAGGAACCTAGCTTCAAAGGTTTATTTGAAGAAGAAACACAGACACTTCTAAAGACGTCTGAACACACTGTGACACTGTGAGTGGATCTTCATCTTTGTATTATTATCGCTATTGTCACATTGTGCATGCTCAAATCGTATTTTAGGCTTGTTCACATACCGCTGCTAGTTTCCTGCTATCTGATTTTTCATTTTTCTACAAATTTCACCACTTCTGCTGCTGTTTTGTGTTTTTTGGTCTATTTTTTCACCTGTGTATTTCATATTCTAAAAGCTAATGGAAAAGTTATTTGCCCCCAAAATATTTCCAGTGTGCAGTGGATCCACATGGAAGGGTTGTAATAAGTGTGACAAGTTGTTTTTGCGTTGGGTGTCATATAATTCACTTATTTTGCAAATTAAATTATGTGAATGTGTTTGCATAATAACTTTCTTTCCTATTCATTTACCCTATTTCTTCTTGAACAACTTTTTTTATTTTATGACCAAAACCGCAATGACAATACACATACACTTACAAAACTTTAATAGTGGCCAAAGTTCATAGTAGCTGCAACAAAGACACATTTCTTGAGATTCTGTACTGGTGTGTTAATGTGTGTTTGCAGTGTGTGTGTGTGTGTGTGTGTTAGTGTGTGTCTGTTTGCAGTGTGCTAGGCTCCGAGTGTGGCCTCCTCCTTATTCAAAGTGACATTTTAAGCCGTTTAGCTGTCACTCAGAGGCGCAGCGGCACAGTGTTGATGACCACCCACCCCCCCACAGGGGTTTTGGTACGACCCACTGGAGCCTTCCCGGCTAATAAGGGTCCTGCCATGTCCGGAGGGTAGGGGGGACTGACAGGATAAGTGGGCATCCTAGCAGGGAGTGACACAGTTGAGTAAGCCTGCAGTCTCTGATGGTATGACTAATAAGACTTTAAAGCAGTTAGAATGGAGGCGCAGGGCCAGTTAAGTGCAAGTCATTTGAAGCTCTTTTTGACGTTTTGAGTTGTTTTTTTTTATGTTTTTTTTTTCTCAGCGCAGTGACAGAGAAACAACAGAGTGAGTGCCGTCTGAACTTTCCCAGGCCCAAGTGAAGTGGAATCGAGGGAGCTGATGATGACACATGCCACCAATAACACTGACTGGAGACTCACTGCATGTTTGTGGGACTAACTTCAATCTAACTTTAGGGCTGTTCTATTGTTCAAATCAGTCCCTTTTGGTAATGGATTGTTCCCCCTTGTAATGTTTAAAATGGTACCTTGCAAATTACTTTCTTGATAGACTCTTGCTTAGGTCTTTCTGTCTGTATACAAAAGTGGCCTGCAATTCTTGGGACTGTGAGCATTCTGGTCATATTCACTGGAAATGTCTTTATAACAATGTGATTTTTTTTTTTATTATGTACTTTCATAATATAGAGTAATTAGATGTGTTTTATGTTTTGTGAATTATTGAGCGGAAAGATTTTTTTATGATATTACTGAATGGAATAAGAAATAATCGTTTTAAACAGAGGAAAAGGAGAGTAATTATAGTCATTTAATTAAGTAGCTTAGTGAGAAAAAAAACATACTTCTACTCACTACATATAAAAAGAAGTACTTTTAGTCAAATTGTATTTTTGACTATGCTCCCTTAGTTATCAGAGAGTCCTGAATTTGTGTCTGATTTAAGGAGGGTAGTACTAATTAGTGAATCTCCTCCGCCACTATAACAAAACCAGTTTCCACAAACAAGAGGAAAACAAAAATCATTCAGACATTTTAACATATACAAAATAAATAAGAGACTCCCTTCTTATGTTGTCATGCTTGTACACCAGTCCACTACCCACCATGCAGTTCATCACTCTCCTCCCTGGGATTATGTTTCTCTCGTATGCATGTCGTCCCAGTTTGTGATGTTTTGCTGCGGTGATTTGTGTGTTAGTATTTGTGGCGATGTGTGTGTTAGTATTTGTGGTGGTGTGTGTGGCGGTGCTGGCGCGGTGGCGGACATTTGGGTTTTGGAGCCTGGCAAAGCGTTTGGACGAGTGTCGGTGTGCTTGGCCGGATGGATGAGCTGCCTGCTGGACCACACAGCGAAAAGGCGCGCTGTGACTTTAATCCTTGACAAACTTCAAATGTGTCCCGCGTGTATCAAGACAACCTCAGTGCTGTCGCTGCACACACATTTGCATGAGTCAAAACACTGGCAAGTTAAATTTGTGATTTTTGTAATAGAAGAAAAGCACGAAAACATATTAAATACACTGGGAATGCTAGGAAAAAAGCGTTTGAATTAATGTTCAGATTTTGCTTAGAAAAAGGGTATAGAAACTGTTACCTTTTGGATGGATCCAAAATCCAGAAATATTATCAATCTGTACTGGGAGTGGGAAAAATATAGATTTTCTGATATATGTTGAGATTTTTTTTTTTCTTGTGAAAAATGAATATGAAGAATGGTGCAGAGAACATTTCAGATGTTGTTAGTCTACCTTAACTGTAACATATTGTTGTTCAGGTCAGTTCTAAAGGTTTTCTGTCTCTCAAGAATTTCTTATCTAAGACATGACGGTATTTTTAATCAAAGCCAGACAAAACTACATTGATTTATTTGTCCACTGTATTGTTGAGCTTGGATTGAAAACTCCAACCTTCAGAGCGAAAAACATCTTTAGCAAAGCAGCCAATGAGAAATGTTTACAAGCTTTTGGTAAATTAACTTTTGGGAAAAAGTAATTTTAACAGAGTTAGATTATTATGACCCTATTCAAGAGAATCTACACAAATATCTTTCTTACAAGAAAATAGATCAAGTTAAAGGCATACCACTTAACTTTTGTGCACGTGGAGCGCTAACATGACCACTAGACACAAAATGGATGTAAAAAAAACTTATATAGTTTGATTCTTGTGATACAAATGTAAATTGAAGTATTTCATTATGCTGTTTGCTCACTTTATCTGTGTCTGTTCTACTGGAGACTATGAGTTAGTGGTAGCTATAATACATTCACTTTTGCGGGAGTGCCCCACATTTGTTTTGCTGATGCATGTATCTACTTGTTTTTCTCCTAATAGTTATCAGTATTTTATTTAAACCTTTTTTTTTTAAATCAGACTTTGTTTTTACCTGCGCCAAGGATGTAATGTTTTTGGGTTGTGTTTGTCTTTGTTTGTCTGTCTTTGAGCAACTTTATACCAGAACTACTGAACGGATTTGGATGAAATTTTCAGGGAAGGTCGGCATTGGCAGAAGGAACAATTGGATAGATTTTGGAAGTAATTCAGATCAATGTCTGTATCCAGGATTTTTCTGTATAACATGCAAAAAGTGCTAAATGGGGCCACAGTTTAGCTCAGTCGGTAGAGCATGAGGCCAATATGCAAAGCCTACAGTTCTTGCCCCGGCGTTGTGAGTTCAAATTTGCCAGATGTCATTCCCCGCTCTTCTCCCTGATTTCCTGTCAATATACTGTCCTATCTAATAAAGCCAAAAAGGCAAAAAATAAATCTTTAAAAAATAGTGCTATGGAAGGTCAGAAATTGTAATAAGACTTTGGGGGTGATCCTAAGAAATAAACTGCCTTGGAGGTCTATACATTCTAGTATTTTTGTTTGTTAGTTTGTTTTTAGAGTTGTAAAGAGTGCATGGCTGCTCTATAGGTGACCACAAATAGATAAAAGCGTAACATAGTATTCACCTTGACAGCAGTTGGACATAATGGTCACCTCTTCGTTCAACACTGAATAGGCTCCAAGGAGTAAAAAAAAAAGTTGAAGTGATTTGCCCTTGACATAAAAAGTACTTTGAGGAGAGAACAGAAGAAAGCCAGGATGGGGAGATGATAACTTGGCAGGATTGACTTGGCAAATAGAGTAGTTTATATTTGTTAACAGTGTTGGGCAGTTTCAACAAATCTCAAATAAGAACTGGCTCAACGTTATCTTGGAAGGATGTTGTTAAGATAACTTAGAATGCATCATGGCCCTATGGAAAACCAGATATTTGGTGCATACTAAAAAGTGAGTTGGCTAGCATACAATCAAAAAGGAAATTTGGCTTCCTTGAATGGGTGGGTAGCCATTTCAAAGACATGGCAGATGCATCTAAGTACTTCTTATATACAGTATATTAGTGGCATCAATCTGTTTACAATGCAGACATCCGCAAAGTCAAAGAGGACAATTTGATAACTTGCTTAAACAATATTACTTTTCGAAAACTATGAATGTCAGTGAAATGTACACTAAAAATCCAATGTTGTTGTTTTGTTTATTTTTTTTTGTTTGTTTTTGTATGTTTTGATAAGGTACTACATCCACTCCACAAAAACATATTCAGTTGTTGCATTGACTAATTTCAGTTTAAAATGTTGCTGTGTCCCTCTTTATATTTGATAAATGCTTGGTCCTGCCTTGACTACTCGTATCTTTCTTGTGTCCTTGGTATACAATGACAGGTATAGTAATTGTTGTTTTTTTTAGTTGTTTTTTTTTTCACCAATGTACTCTGGGGCCTGAAGGATGCTTGCTGTATAAATAAAGCCCTTCATATTAAAAGCAAATTGATTAAATCCCAATGTTATCTCAGGCAAATAAAAATATTCTTTCATTTTTTTCTGAATTGGTGTGGCACTTACATTATATAATGTAATTAATCTTGGTGCAGTTTGGTGTATTAATGTAGCTTTATTTATTGATATGTTTATGTATTTGTTGCTTTGAGATTGCTAAAGAAGCTATCGACTAAATTTTATACCCAACATAAAAACTACACTCGGTCCTATAAAAGGGCTTCTTGCATTATCGTTTTAGGATTTTTTTCCCAATATGCTTTGAATCTCTGATGGGATGAATATAACGATCTATTTTTATTTTGTGTACAACATGGACGTAAATGAGCTGTCATTTTTTTCTCACACATGCATTCACACATTTTCAACATCTGTGCCTTGCATCTCTATAAGTGTACAAATATATTTTAAGCATAATACGTGAGAGATTGTATCACAGTAGGGTTACAAAAGAGTGTGAACAAAGGCAGACTTTACTCCAGAGGTTTCTCTATACCTTCAATACTGTTTATTCCACTTCAACACTAACCAGCAAGTAGCCAATTAGCAGCGTAAGTGCTAAACATAGACTTGGCGCTGGGATGACTGCTGGCTCCAATACAACTGTCTTTTAATCAGCTGTGGCCACTGAAGGGTATATGCCTTTGACATTACTGATTCTGAATCCCTTTAGGTGCTATTTTTAGTTCAATACTTGTGTCTAATATCTTAGGTCTAGCGTATCATCATAAAAAGAAGTACATGAATTTGTTTTGTTGTATCTGTAATAGTATTTAAAGATGCACTACCTGCTCCCATTTCTTCAAACAGCGGCCTGGTGGTGCCTTTTAATATTTTGAATTAAAAACTTTTTTTTTACTTTTTAGGCTGGTATGCTGTTCTATTTATTGATAATTATTATTTAAATACAAGCTAAAAACAGGTATAGTTCAGCTTTAATGTAAGTAATTTGACATTTGCTGTGTTATATTCAATAAGGATTTAACAGTGGTGGACCAATAGAAAAAAACCCTATGTAGAACTTTTTGCTTTATGCTACTTATTACAAAGGCAAGGCAAGTTTTTTGTATAGCACAATTTATACACAGGTCAACTCTGAGAGACAAGTTAACAGTACAATTAAAACACAAGCAATCAATAAAAACAATCAATTTAAATTTGAATTAAGAAACAGTTTGCAGATCAAATGTAAGTACAACTCCACACCAGCTCTCAGTCTTAGGCCCATAGCTCAAAAGAGCTTTAAGAAGACGATAAATGAATAATCAATTCATACTGAATTGATTATACCATACCATATTATACAACAGTTTTTATAGTGTTAGAAAAGAGAAGTCTAAAACTGGAGTTAGCAAAATGGCCTTGTGAAAATTGAATTGGTATAGGTGAATATACGGGAGATATTTGTGAGTGATGTGCCGTATTGAACAAAAAGAAAAAAGGAAAAATGAATGTCTGTTTTGGAGAAGTTGACAGGAGGATGCTTCCCTTCTGTCAGTGTGAGGTCAGCTCCATCAGTGCTTCATAAAAAGGCAGAAGACATGTTGGAAATGTCTGTCTGTAAAAACTGTAAAAAACCTTCTTTGGACTTGTCAGCAATCAGCCCTGACTTCCTGCTGTACAAGGTTAACCAGGGGTTGGTGGTCGACAGCAGATGTGGAGATACACTTCATGGTGCATTAAAGTCTGGGTTCAAATAGACTCTGGATAGAAACATGATTGACTAGCTGCCCTGTTGATATAAAGAAATATATGTGTACAGTGAAAGATGTGTTTTATTGTTAATGCTAAGGTATTTGCTCTTAATGATGATTTAGTCAGTCATCTAGCCCAGTGTTTTTCCACCTTTTCTGGGCAAAGGCACACTATTTGCTCAACAGAAATCTTGTGGCACTCCATCCACCTAAAATATTACCAAAAGATACAGTTTTGCATGTTATAATGTTCATGCACTCATCATTAACTCACCTACACTTAACCTGCCTGTCACTAGCTGTGGATACTCAACAACGACACATTACTTCAAAATTGCATTTGAAATAATAAAAGTGGAAGTTGGTCATTTCTCAAGCACACATGACAGTTACTCAAGGCACCCTAGTGTTCCCCGGCACACTGGTTGAAAATCAAGGGTCTAGCCTCGGTTGGAAATATTTATTTTTCCATATATTTAATAGTTTTGATGAATATTGCTTTACATTTGAACTCAAACACTTCCTGCATTAATACTGGGTGCCAGAGACAGAACTACTGCGGCAGAATCAGTTTGAGTATGAATGATTTACAATTTTGGGTTGTTTTTTCGTCCATGTACATTTATTGTATCTTTGTACATATAATACAGAAAAATTACTTTGTACAGTAGAATTTAAACTATGTTTTTTCCTCCATTAAGTAGAGTGTGAGTTCTGTCATCAGGTCTTGAATGCTCATAGAATCGAACAGTTGTCTTTACTCGTCTAAGCCATAGTTATTGGAACAAACTTAGAAATTTTGTTTATCGAATGCATTTATAAAATCAAAAGCATGTAATTTAGAAGATTGGCAGGGCAGCTTCAGGCTCTTCTACTGTAGTGTGAGTTCTGTCATCAGGTCTTGAATGCTCATAGAATCGAACAGTTGTCTTTACTCGTCTAAGCCATAGTTACTGGAACAGGCACCACTAAAAAAGGAAAATACGACTAGAAGAATACTATTTATTTTCAGAAGCTTTGAAAAGAGCAGTAAACAATAGGTGCAGAAAGTCAATTCACTTGCTACTTTTTAGAAAGATGTTTTGTGTCAAACAAAAAACAAAGTAGTTGTCATTTCAGTATTTTGTTAACCCCAAGCTATCATTATTAGACTTTTAAGTATTGATTGATGAAGTGGTTCTTTTGACTTGTCTAAACACAATTTTGACTAAGTGGTAGTGAATTAAATGCTTGTAAGGGCTGCCAATGTCTTCTAACGTTGTATAAATGGTCAGATCCTTTTGAGTGCTGCAGACGGCTTACATCATGGTGCCGTCATGTTTTCAAAGAGTAATCAGGAGACACTGATGAAACTGTTTTTGTCAAAGAGCAAAAAGACTTAACACGAGAGAGGAGAGAATGAATTAGACCTGGTTTAGTTTTGTTAAGAACTGGCCTGATTAAGTCATAGTTTAGACTTGGTTTACTGTAGTCCTGGTAAGACGATAATAAAGTGTAAGGCCAACACTTGCTCTGTGAAGAAGCAGGAGGCACACATAATTTTAGACAAACTATATGGGCCATAAAAAGATTCCCAGGGCAACAGAGGAAGGAATATAGTGTCTTAGTTTTAGGTTTAGTCCTTGTTTAGTGTACTTTTGCATTAGTGCGAGTTTAGTGCTAGTAAAGTCTTGATTTAAACTCGTTTTAGTAGTGGTGTACCTATTTTCATCTTTGTTAAGACTTGGTTATGCCCAGTTTACTGTGGTCCTGTTTAGCTTTAGTGTAATCCAGATTTTGCCCTGATGTAGTTCTGCTTCAGGACTGATTGACCTGGTTTAATTTTAGTTTATTCCTAATCATGGTTTAGTCCCAGATTGACCCTGGTAAAGTCCTAGTTTAGCTTTGTGAACTTGTTTAGACTTTAAACATTTTAGAACACTAAATTTATACTGTATTTATAATTGATTTGGATTATGGCCTTAGATGATTATATGGAAACTTTAGATAAAAACTAAAGTCTGGGCCACATCTTTTGCAGAACCTACCATATCTTCCTCACTGAATGTACTGTTTCTAGTATGTATGTATGTAGGAGTATGTGTGCTGGTAATGTAGGGGAACTAAATATTCCAGTGGTTATCCTCCCGTTGGGAAAAGCAGCTCTATGAAGTGTGTAAGCTGCTCAGTTGCGTGCGTTTGTGAGTGAAAGGCCGTGACGAGGTGCCTCTCATTCCCATCTGCGCTCCTCGATCCTCCCGATCTGACAGCGCTTCGGATCAATCAAAAACTTCCGGGATGGGAATGTTGAGGAAGCAGGAAAACACGATGCGCTTCCGTGATTTCACACAAACCCAGACAGACGGAGAGATCGATCCACGGAGGCCTCATCTTCACCGACAAC
>JAVQKG010243107.1:0-15249 GCA_036025885.1 Hypseleotris bucephala
GGCTGCAATAATATAATATACGGTATGGTTAAAACCTGCTTTTCATGTAGGTTTAACCTTACAAACATGTTCTCAAAAAGGCATGCAATTCTTGTGGAAGTTAACATTGTAGTCGTGTGTTAATGCTTTCAGTTTTAAAATGTCAACTAAATCTTGGTTTTAAAAAACAATATCACATATCTTTTCACAATTGCAATATTTGTCATAAATAACTAGATCATTTTTCTAAATTGTTCATCCCTACTATTACTACACATTCTTTCACAATATGTGCATTCTACAGTGTCTCAATTGTTTCATTGTACTTCCAGAAAACCACAGTAAATGAAAACCTTAACCATCTACTCGAGGTGTAAGAACCCAAAATGGAGGACTATCTTTTTTAATCAGAGTTGATAAATAGCTGAGGGCTTTTTGGTTCTATTTTAGGCTCTATTGTCTACTGTATTATGAGGATTGTCCCCAAAAGAGCCTATAGCCGGGCGGTTCATCTGGCTGCTGTCAGTGACTGATGGACGGGCCACCTAAGGCTCTATGTGTGTGTTTAGCCACAGGAGATAAATCCACTAACCATGTTTATACAGAAGACAGCCCTGTTGCAATGGAAAGATACAAGACAGATAGCAGCTATGGGGAGCCAAAGCCTATACTGTACAAGGCTACAACCGAATGGGAGGATATAGACTTTAAAATAAATAGATCTATAGTGAAGCTCCAGACATTTTGACCCATTGATTATAAATAAAATCTACTCTGTGTGATATATGTGGCATTTGATAACACAACAAAACATAGTCAAAATCGTACATGTTTATTCATTGATTTTAACATAAAAATAAACAAAAAACTAACAAAACAGCTACTAAAACCTAAAGCGTTTCTCCTACCAGATGATTTTATGTGTTTAGTGCAGGCAGACTCTGCAATTCCCACAAACAAAGCTCAGCCATGCGCTTGTGTCTCCAATTAGGCATAATAACAATGGGCAAATATTTGGGCATTTTAAATATGCTTTGAACTGTTTTTCAAATCTGGCTTAAGGCTGTAAGCTTAGTTCTATTAAGTAATTAAGCTTTATGGAAAACATTCATGCCTATGCAAATGTTCTTTTCCATTGTTCAGACTAACACTTGGAGCCAGTCTTAGTGAAGCAGCACTGCCCACATTTACTGTCCTCCAGGCAGCAACACACAGCGGCTATCATCAAAGCTAACCTCTGAACTTCTAACTAAACTAACTATTTATGCTTATTTATTTAGATAGACACTCATTTTACCAACAGACCAGAAGGCATACTGTGTTATTCAAATGATTTTAGATGACATTTCACTTTTGCTGGGTGCAGAGTCATAAATAATAAAACTAGACAACACAAAGCAAGACCCAGCCACAACAGCGTGATGGTCTAAATATGGGTTAGTGGGACAACAGACTACATAGTCAATATTACCAGTTATAAACAGTGTTCTTTACTGTTTAATGTATACATTATATACAATGTATACAATCAATTCTGCACTGTTGATGATCTGTACATTGTAAGGCTTAGCTGCTCACTCGGCAGTTGCCACAGGAATCTTTATCTTCATTTATACTGGCTTAGGAGAAAATTTAGTGTTGCAGAATTTTTGTTTTGTGGACAATCTAAACTCCAGCATTAATTGTTGAGAAAGACAAAACTAATGCAAAGTAGTGTTGGACCCAGATCAGTGATTTCATATAAACTTTTTTTTAGATCTTAAAAGTTAATACAGTGGTTGTCTAAGCAGGCTAAATGAGGTAAGAAAGAGTTTGAAGTGTGTCTCAGGGATCGATTAGCATTGTCTGCTCTTTCTAGTGTGTACAAGTCTGTTTGGCAAAGCCTAAAAGCCGGCCCATTCCCATTGAGCGTGCACTCAGTGACAGACCAGGACAGAGAGGGAGAGCCTTGTCCTGTGCTCCTCAGGGATTTGCTTCTCCCCAGGGTGCTACGGGAATAAGGAGCTGGAAGGATGACCATAATAATTGAATAAAGGCCAAGAAGGAGCTAGTTTGACAGCTGTAGTTGGCACCGAGTATGCCTCATGGGCCGGTGCTGTTGGTTGGTGCTACCTGCTTTTCGTGGAGGGACTTAGTGGCCCAGGACGGGGGTGCTAAGACATGGGGCCGGTCTGCTGTAAGCCCCAAAGGCTGAAGAAACAGCATCTCCAAGGTAACGGGAAGCAGATACTGGGGAGTTTTTACAAGAGCGGGCTTCAATGGGGACAGTCTCGAGAGGAGCGTCTGAGATGGGGCGCACAATAACGGCTAGACTTTGACTTTTTGCATAATTTACTTACTTTATTTTGGTTTTACTACTTACTGAAGCTTCTTTGTGGATGATTCTATGGTGCGTTGTTTCAATTTTTGTGTGTCTAGACGGCAGTTTAGGCTGCAGTTGTAGTTGGAAAACTTAGTAGTGCTATACTTAACTTGGAATACTATAAGAATATGTGTGAATGAATCTATTTTGCACTGTATGCCACAGAATCTTTGATACTACAGACATAACAAAAGATGTATAACAATAATGTAGATTTGATTTTGACCATCTGTTGTTTAGACTTAATATTTGGTGACATAGTCTTGAATTTTATTGTACTGAGGACAACCTGGCAAAATCAAATCCTGTAATTGCTAATGCAAATTCTACTTGGTCTTAATTATATTTTTTCTGTTTAAATCAAAAAATAATTTTTTCTCATTATATTATTAGTTTAAAGCAATTTTCAAGATGCAACACATTGATTGTAGACTAGAATCTACATAATCCTTGCAAACCCTAACATTACGTACAATATGCAATTTGTTGTAACTGGATTAATAATTTGTTACATTATTTGTATGCAGCACATTTCAATCCTTTTGGCTTGTTCTGTGCCTGACAGACCAATTACTGAGAAATGATGAGGCTCAACAGAAATACAGTAAAGTGTGTTGTGCCCACAGCAGTGTTTTCAGGAGAGAAACAAGAGAGATCTCAAGGTGGTACAAGGTCGCACATTAATATTATGAGTTATGTTTGACACTGGGACATTCACATCATTTATATACAGTATGTTACCTGTCGTCTGTGCTCTTGGGACATTTCTTATTTACTATTGCGCCCAGGCTCTAATGAGATTCTGATATAACGGTATGCAATTATTCTATACATGCAATAAAAATATGAATAATTAATGATGTTTTAGTATAAATATAACATCTTGACATATTGGTTTACCATATAACCACAAAGAACACACTAACACCAACATTCAACATTGGTAACAGAGAATCAGCCTGATGACAGCAAACAAGCCTATACAAACTAACTACATTGTTAAATATGGGGCTTTGTGGCTATTACAGAGCATACACTATTCAATGCAATGTTGTCAGAGAAAAACTGGCAAAATATAGCCACACAGCATAGGGAAACAAACAATACAGACTCTACTCTTTCAGTGTAAAGAGATTTATTTCTTTGCAAACAATAAGCAGACGACAATATAAATTTTTTGTCAGGCGATTATTGTGGCCTTAATTATGTGGCCTTAACAATGTGTGCTAGTTTAAAATGTACCTAAAATGGTAGTTTAGAGTCTCAACAGTACATTTTATTGTAGGTTGCCACTAATGTCACTTGAAATGTCTAGGCTACTTACTTAATACAATAAAATATCTGTCATCACAGTAAAATCCTAAGGCCATTAATGTGCAAAAAAAAGCCAATTATTGCAATGAACGATTATCACGATGTTTAAAAATAGCCACGATTGATTAATTGATTCATTGATAAATTTTTTGCGATAAACGATATTATTGTATATTGTCCCATCCCTAATGTCTTTGTCTGGCCGGTCTTCCTAATCTCTAAAGCGACACCAGTCTGACATTTCCTGAACTCTGCTCCTACAATAAAGACTGAGATACTGTACACTGTATCTTCAATAACCACAGACTCCCAGCGGAAGCAGCTCTCACTACAGAGGGGCTTAAATGTCACAATCCAGACCGTGGCAACAGAAATCAAATCCATCAGACTTTGTGCCGAGAGGAAAACTCAACTGGAACTGTGTGTGTGTGTGTGTATGTGGTGTGTGTGTAAAGTGTTATCTTAATTGGCTCCAAAAGGAGATCTTTGTAGTGGTCATTTATCTGTCCAATCAGGTCCTTTGCTCTCACCATTCACCCCTAACGGATCTGTATTGTGCAAGAGAAGGGTAATAAGGGTGCACCAAACTTCTTTATGTCAGAGACTATACATGTTTCAGCTCTAATTGGCTCCTTATACGGATGGCAAATAAAGTTGCTATTGAAATTTTAAAACTTGAGTGTGGGGTCTAAGCACTTTCTGTTTCATAGTGGTTAAGCCAACACTTATTGTAAGTCTGGTGCATGCCACTCAAGCTGATATTTGAACCAAAGAATGTACATTTAATTTGTGAAAATTTGGTAGAATTTATAGTAGGAGGAAGTCAGTTTTAAATATCTTTAAGTCTTGAACATTTTATGGAAAGAAAATGTGTTGTGACTAAGTAGATTTGGGTAAGTTAGTAAATGATATGTATGTTAGGATTAGGAGGGTGGAGGCAGTGTTACCAGACAGTGAAGTAACAATAAGCACTGTTCTTGATTCAGTAGCCCATTGTGTAAAGCAAATACTGAGTTTGAATTAAAAGTAGTTTGGAAATGATTGAGTTGAAGACATACATGTACAACTTGCAATTACTGCTTATTCTAAGATGCCTTTGCCTCCAAAACATTTAACGTCGGATATATTTAATTGGATGTCATAAATAAGAATAATGTGAAGCAACTAAACAAGAGCACTTTAGTTCAAAAACAACTCTATTTTGTAAAATATTTGTAATGCTAAACTTCCTTGGCTCCCTTCAGTGATCTGTAAGTACTGCTCCAGACTGCAGCCCATCTGAAGGCAGTCTGACAGTGTTGTTCATCGGGACAGTGTGAGTTTGTGAAGCTGGTGACAATGACACTAAGCTTTATGGCTCCACTGTTTATATTTGGATTCCTGCTCACGGCTTAATGACTGTGACAACACTACTGTGGCGGCAACACTACACAACATTTTCTATAGAGCTCTTTTATGACCTCCATATACTGCCACTCTAAATATCTTTATTTCAAGTGTGAAGTTATTGTCTTCAGTCAGTACTTCCTGAGAGTACACATAAACCAATTATCAATAGTAGACAATTTAAAGTGTACGATGGGATATATGCATTTACATGTGCATTGAAATTACACTGGCAGGAAACAGGTTGCATGTATTGAGGACTTGGGCCATCTAGTGGCAAACATCTGTACTACAATGAGGTTAGTGCTGATGTTATAGCATTTTGATGTGTGTTGTGAGAGAAATGTCTGTGTTAAAGATATATTACTTTGGTAAAATTAAATTAAAAATGATGTCAATATAACGAGATAAGTACTGTTATTATCGGGGCTTGATATTAGCACTAACTAACTAGCCAAATGCTGGTCGATTTACTAACACTAAGTCCAGCTAGCCCCTTTGTCTGGTGTGATTGTTTGCTGCTATGCCTATGTATGTAAGCCGTTTAAAATCTAAAAGATAATTAGTGGAGGAAAAACAAATGTTTTTATACCATGCACATGAAACATTTCAGCATTTAAGATTGTGGCTAGCTAAAGTCCTACATGTCTAGTAACTTCAAAAACACTAGCAAAGTTTATGTCAAGCCCTGGTTATTATGGTTACTTAGAAACACTAGTTGAAATAAAATGCTGACTAAGACATGTGTACCTTGTGTCCAGGAGGAAGTGGAGAGAAGGACCGTGCTCCCATCAGTCATGAGTCCTTCCTGCTCATGGCCAACTCTCAGAGCGACATGGACGACTGGGTCAAGGCCATTCGGAGGGTCATTTGGGCCCCCTTTGGAGGAGGTAAAAACACAAAAAAAACTTATAACTAACCAAAAGCAGAGCTCTCTTAAGATTATTACCAAATTACAAATGCTCAAATATATATTGTGGTCCATATTAAATCAAGTTACATTTTCAGATTTTTTCATATCCATGTTTATTAAAGGTTTGAGTTGCCATTATATCAAATGCCTGTGTATGGCTGCATGACTACATTAAAGTCCACTATTAGTTGATTTTCTCTTTAATTAACTGCATTACAAAAGGCAACCAAACAAAACAATTACGACCATTGTTTACAATACGTTTGTCGCCAGAGCTCTAGTTATAGCTAAGTTATTGTGAATATCATTGTCATATCTTGCTTTAGTGTACATAATGTACGTCTTTATAATTCTTACCTCAAGTTTAATCCCAGAAAACATGTCTGCTGTTGCCTCCCCAATCTATCGATCTTTAGGCTCTTCCTGAAATGAGATTAATGAGACAAATTACTTATATAGGTTTGACAACAGCAAAATCCAACATGCTCAAAATAGATACATTATGCTGTATACGTTTCAAACTTGAACACTGATATTCTAAGTATCACCTGCTTAAACCGAGTGTCATTTCTTTCACAGTTATTTCACACCATCTGGTATCTATTATTAGCCTATCTACTGTACCTGTCTGCAGAAATCTGATCACAAGTTGCCGCTCGATTACAGTAGGCCTATATATGAGCAGGGGTGGGCAATATGGTAAAATATCAGTATCATCCACAATTTTGATTTTATTACCATTTTAGTTGAATTTGTTTTGTCTTCTGCCCTTTGAACCAAGAATATCATTTCCCTTTTTTATTACAATGAACACTGGCATTGTTAAAATGACAGGTAAAAGCAGAGTGCACTGTATCACAATTTAGCAATCTTCCCAGATTAGCAGATTGTCAAAACATTTTGATCTTTTATTGCCATTTCACTACTGCCGTAGTTTCAATTCCAAAATGGAGAAGATTTACTTTCTGTGGTTCCCTAATGAATTGGTCCTTAGACAGACCAAAATTAAGCAAAACTACTACTGAATTCTTTGATCTGTCTCTTAAGTGGAAAGCATATAATCTTGTTAGTTTCACTGGATTTCTGTTGACACTTTCCAATCAAGGGACATACTGGAGATTTTGTGTCTGTCAGCGTCTGTCAGTGCGGTTAATTCGCAGGCTGT
The DNA here is from genome assembly GCA_036025885.1 of Hypseleotris bucephala. Taxonomy (NCBI): domain Eukaryota; kingdom Metazoa; phylum Chordata; class Actinopteri; order Gobiiformes; family Eleotridae; genus Hypseleotris; species Hypseleotris bucephala. The sequence continues at coordinate 7,120 of JAVQKG010243107.1, forward strand.
CCACTCTGGTCGAGATGTCTAACTAGTGTACTTGACAAGAGAGGGTCCAGATATATCCACAGCATGCCAAGGGTCTCATTACAACACTGCCATATGCGCTCCATAGGCTGAGATATTAATATAGAGGTAAAAGTATAATGACATACTTATCACAAAATAGCTATAATTCATCACTCCTCCTAAGATAGTCCCATGCTTTTATGTTACTATTACCTACGGTACATACCAAGTGCAAATTAAATGGAAATTATTAGGCTAAGATACTACATTGCATTTTTATACTTTTTGAAAATTATTTAACCTATTCAGAAAGACCTGCACTGAAGTAAACTTAAATTTAATGTGACATTGTTACATTGTTTCATTTTCAGTTTTGGTGGCATTGAACCAACAACTAACCTACCAAATTATCTGGCCTGTAGCCTAATGAAAATACAGCAGACAAAAAATAAGCTGGCTAATTCAATATATGATGACATTACAGGCTATCTCTTTGCACTAAGCGTGTGTAACAGCCAATTAACCAACTAAATTCCACTTAATTCATTAGCCAATTAGCTCAAGAAAATGGCGGGAGTCACAATTAGCGAAATTAGCATTCACTCCACGTGCTAACTTGTTCTCTGCTTGTTTACCCGAGCTTATATTTCGTGTGCTGTCGTTGCCTATATTCTCACGGCTGGGGGGTGGTCCGTCTGTCTGTTCTCGATCCAAAATAGATCTGTCGCCAACTTATAGATCGTCGTTAACCACAGCAGCCCCCTGACCCCACTGGCACCTGCTACTCCCCCGGTGATATGCCACGATACGTCACCCTGTCAGAAACTATCCCTCCTCCTTTCGATCTAGTGTAGTCCTAGTTTTACTAAATCCTGGTTTAGTCCAATTTTAATTTTGGTTTATGTCTTGATTCAGTTCTGGTTTCGACCTAGTTCAAACTCGATTTAATCCTAGTTTAGCATATGTCAAATGGATCAGACTTTTTCTGGCAGGGAGACACTTCACGGCATAACACCAGAGATACTTTCCTTTCTTCTCCGCACTTTCTTCCACACTGCGTTCCCACGACACACCCTCTGTCTTAAGTTTAGTTTATTAAAACGGGAATACTTTACCCAGTCCAATGCCGGAGCCGGAATGTATTAATTTGGTGAAATGTGGCTTTAAGGTGTACGACAAAGGCGCGCTGCTGCTGTGTAGTGCCTGTTCTGTGAATTATTATGATTACTGCGAGCTGCCCACCACCGGCTGTGAGTGCTTCAGCCATTTAACAGGTAGGCCGAATGTAGCTTACAGACACTACCTCTGTGTGATGTGGTGAAATAATTTACAAATAACGAAATATATTTTTATGAAAGAATTTAATTGGATACTTAGCCTTTTGTAACACACCATTATTATAATAAGTAGGCTAGGCTAAAAAAAAATCTAATTAAATAGGCTTTGGTGGACTTTTTGGACATTTTACAGTAGGCCTATAACATTTAACAGATCAACACTGAAAGAGAGAACAAATGAATAAGAAATAAATGCTGGGCCTATAATGGAAAATGAAGAATTTTAAGTGGCTCTTCAAACATTTTGTTGATTACCAGTGTGCAATGTTAAATTTGAGTGTTATTTTAACCAAAGGAGCAAAGTTCTGTATGATAGGCTATATAACCCAATCCTAATTTGCCATATTGTGTAACTATTTCTTTGTGTTGGCCTATTTTATTTCTTTCAGTCATGTCAAAATGTAGCCACAGTGAGAAGGATGTGATCTGACATAGTGCTTTATAAGTGTTGCGCCCTGTAGATGCTCTCTGTGTGGTACAGAACAGAGGAGTTAAAAAAAAAAAACAAGATGCACAAATTGGTTCAACTTATAGCCTACTGTGTTTTCTCTGCCCTTTCAATATTCTGATTCAGCTGTTTTAAATAAATTTCTAAGTTCTTTCTATCTTGTGTGTCCTCAGGGATATTTGGCAAGCGATTGGAGGACACAGTGCAGTATGAGAAGAAATTCGGGCCCCGGCTGGCCCCCCTGTTGGTGGAACAGTGTGTGGACTTCATTAGGGAGAGGGGCCTGAATGAGGAGGGTCTGTTCAGGATGCCAGGACAAGCCAACCTGGTCAAAGATCTGCAGGAGGCCTTCGACTGTGGAGACAAGCCTCTGTTTGACTGGTACTTTATAGTATGATGATGGATTAAAATGATCATTCAGTCTGTTGAATACAAGAGTGCACAATAGAAGGAAATGCTATCCAAACCACAAATTTAAATAGACAATAGTTTAACCACAGATTATGTATATACAGTACATCTTTCAAATTGGGTACTTTTTAGTAGGGATGCACCGATACGATACTGGATCAAATATCGGTGCCGATCAAGGCCTTTCAGCTGGATCGGTGGATCGGTAAATGTGTCCGATACTGGAACCGATATCATTTATTATACTTTTTCCTAATTATAAGCAGATAAATAAAGTGACAAATGACATTATATTACAATGTAACTCAAAAATGACAAAAGTTAGACATTTTAGGATCATCTGGTCTTAGTTCTATCATATTTTGGTTCAATATTTTTAATAATACCATGCCTTTAGTTTTTGCATTGGTGTCGGTGGATATCGGGTATCGGTCGATCCACAAAGCCCAAATATCAGGATCGGTATCGGGACTGAAAAAGCTGGATCGGTGCATCACTACTTTTTAGTCATCCCCACAACCATCCAAATGAAAGAAAATGGCTATCCAAATAATATTACATTAGTTTGATATAGAGCTTTTCTAGACACTCAAAGACGCTTTACAATTTCAGGCATTATTCATTCACTCCTAGTCATACTGTGGTGGCGGAAGTGTGGCTGCCATTATGCGCATACAGCCCCTCCTGACCACCACAGTCATACGAACAAATACAAAAACACTCACAAAACACTTTATTAATCTAATCTAATATGGTTACTGATTGTTTTCTGACCTCCTGCAGTAACACAGATGTCCATACGGTGGCCTCGTTGCTAAAGCTGTACCTCAGAGAGCTGCCTGAACCAGTCATTCCTTTCTCCAAATATGAAGACTTTCTAACGTGTGCACAGCTTTTGTCCAAAGATGAGGAGGAGGTATGAGTAATAGTGTGAATTGTTTTTACAGTGTAAGGTGTAGCAGTGTTAATATTATGGTATTTCACACTTTCAGGGCATCCAGGAGCTCGGCAAACAAGTCATCAATCTACCTCTAGCCAACTACAATCTGCTCAAGTACATTTGCAAGTGAGTCTATCAACAGTCAGAAAACATGAAAACTTGAAATTAAGGGACATTTTTATTTATTTTATTTGTTTTGTAGATTTCTGGATGAGGTGCAGTCCCATTGTAATGAGAACAAGATGAGTGTCCAGAACCTCGCGACAGTATTTGGACCAAACATCCTCAGACCCAAGATGGAGGACCCTGTCACCATTATGGAAGGTATGTAAACATTTTTTGTAGAAAAAGGCCACTAGAATAATGTCATGGTGCAATGTACAAAAAGTGAACCTAAATGTAGATATGCCTTCATTGTGTAATTTTTGGCATAAACACAAATTAACTCCAACCGCAAGGGTTCACATACTAGTGTACTGTTTGTGCTGATCCCAAGCCTGAATAAATGGAGAGGGTAGCATTAGGTATCCAGAGAAAAACCTTTTGCCTAGTCAATATGCAATCAATGTAACTAGGATTATTGGCAGATTATTTGCTATGGCAACTATGGGTTTGATATTTTGATATTTGGAGTTTTTATATTTTATAGATTTGAACTAGATTTGTTTGATATTGTAGCTCTGATAATGACCCCTAGATTTCAGACTGTGACCACAGTGGGGTGTACAGCCATGACTCATACATGACACTTTCACACATTAATGACTCAGCTTTGGCAAGTTTCCTGTGACTTACTTGAAACAGACATTGAAAACTTGAGGAGTGATTATGACGGGCTGCGGTTTAGCTCAGTCAGTAGAGCGTGCGGCCCATATACAGAGCCTACAGAGCTCGTCCCGGCGTTGTAAGTTCGAATCCGGCTAATGATAGTTTGCCAATCAAATAAAGCCAAAAAGACCAATAAAATATCTTTTAAAAATAAATAAAAAATACTGACATGTCGTTGTTTCTTCTCCAGGCACCTCTCTGGTCCAGCACTTGATGAGCGTCCTAATTCGGGAACACAAACGCTTGTACTCAGGACGAGAGCACGAAGCCCTCACTATCCCCCAAACGGACATCCCACACCACCAACTCCAGCACCGCAGTTTAGGAGCCTGGATCTCCGAAGAGGACCTACAACAGACCTGTCCCATAACCAACCCCGACCAGGACGTCCAGAGTGACACCTCCTCTTTAGACGCCAAACTGTGCGCGGCCGTCACCCCAGTCCAGACACCAAATCTAAACACGGGCCCCAAACTCATAAAAGGCGAAACCGTAGTCAGCCCGAGCAAACAAGCCAAGACTATACCATCTTGGAAGTACTCATTCAAAAGTTCCTCAGCTCCCCGATCGCAACCTCAGGCTAAAACTGGTCCTGTAGCGGATACCACCAGTGTATCTTCAGGAGGTGGTGGAGGAGGAAGTGGAGGTAACTGGCTTATGAATGGTTTGTCTTCTTTGCGGGGACATCGGCGAACTTCTTCAGGCGAACGTTCAGCCCGAGATCGGGATTCCACCGGATCGTCTCAGAGATTGTCCACTTACGATAATGTAACGTCATCATCCAGCATGGGCAGCGTTCCCAGTGTGGCCAGCACGCCTTGGTCCACCTCATCGTGTGAGATTTCCGTTCCAGATTCAGGAAGCACAGATCCTTCGGGCGGACATAGCATTGGGATCGTGAGCGGGAATGGGGAGAAGGGGGAGTGGATGGAAAGCCACAGGGAGATAATGGACAATCCCAGCTCGGAGCCGGACAGTTGTGAGGCAATGGAGTTGTGTAGCAGTAGCGCGGCCTGTAGTGAAAACGGGAACATGGCGGGAGCAGCGGCAGTGCCATCGATCGTTATGTCTGAGGAAGGGGACGAGGTGAACGGGACGCTGGGCAGTTTGGTGGAAGGACTGAAGGAGGAGCTGAGGAAACAGAGAGCAACTTATGAAGCACGCATCAACAAGTAAGTCTTCAAATTCTGCTCTTCAGTGCACTTAATATTTTTATATATTTTTGTTTTGCCACAGGAATTAAAAGCGTCCACAAAATTTACATAAAATCCTTCTCGGGCTTATTACTTGTTTTAATAAATGAAAATAAATCCAGACCATTACACAATAGTTGTTTTGTCTACCTTAAAATGCACATTTTTTGCACACTATTAGTGTATTGTTTCAGAAATGGACAATTACTTACATTTATCAATTGTATACATTTGGGCATATAAATGAATATGTCAAAAACAGTTATGCCTTGGAGTGTTACTTTAGAATTGAATTATAGAATAGATGTATTGTCATTGCACAAGTAAACAGTACAACAAATGACAGTGCAACTCTTTTTTTGCATCTTCATTATCTTCAATTTCAATCAATCAATTTTTATTTGTATAGCACTTTACAACAGTCACAACTGAACCAAAGTGCTTTCCATGAGTGCAAGAACAAAAATATCAAAAACAAGGATAGAGTCAAATAAAAACAAATAAACATGCCATATTAAAAACATGTAAACAGAATAAAAATACATGTGTCACAGTTATGTGCAAAAAGCTGTTCTAAACATGTATGTTTTTAACTTGGCTTTAAACAAAGGCAACTCATTGATGGTCCGCAGCTCAAAAGGCAATGAATTCCAGAGCTTAGGTCCAGCTACAGCAAATGAACGATCACCCCACTGTTTGGATTTTGACCTGGGGACCTAACTTAAAATAAATGTAGAAAGACAACTACATCAAAAATACACTTTTCAATATGCCTCCTTTTCTCTTTTTTGGTCAGATTGGAGGAGTCCAGTGCTGCCCTGTGTGCCCAAATGGAGCGACTGGAACAGGAGATGGAACAAGAACGTAAGAAGCAGCGAATGTTGGAGATTAAACTGAGGAACTCTGAACGAGCCCGAGAGGACGCAGAGAACCGCAACCGGCTTCTGGAAAAAGAAATGGAGGACTTCTTTTCCACTCTGGGAGACCTGGCGCTCGGAGCAAGGACTAGTGATATTTAACACAAGATGGGGCGCTTTATAACATCAGGGTTTATATTCCTGCTCCATGGAGAATCAGGGCATTCCTTCATCATTTGTGAACATTATAGACAAACTGTGGAGGAAATTATCTTTACCCCAAGTTTTCTCAGTGCCTCAAATGAATGGCACTAAATTGAGACACGTCTTAATTTCACCACTTCAGTCCAGGGTTGGTCTGGTGAATCTATATAAAACATGTGCATTGTGAACTTTTTTTTTAACCACTATGAAATGATTATGTGAATAGTAAAGGTCTGTGTCGAATGCAGACAGCTGGCTGATATTTATCTCTCTCTGGTATTCAATTATAATCTGACATTTTAAAGGGATTTATATGTGGTACTAAGCCAGTAGTTGTGCAGCTGATAATGAGCAGTGTATGTATTATGGAAAAATCCCAAGAGAAGGCTGCTGTGGCATCGTATAGAAATAGGTAATTTTTAGCTAAAATGAAATCCAGCTAATTCAAATTATCTCAACATTTTGAGTACTACACCCAGTCAGTCTCCTAAAATATTACAATAATTAAATAACATTTGTTTAAGCACTGTTTCTATATACATTTAGTATTAAAAAAGACCACAATTACAATGTCACTAACCAGAGAGACCCCCATAAAAAACCTAAACTAAAGTGCTTTTCTAACTGAGGCTAGGTTTAGATAATACTTTTTTAGATGCTAGTACTGAATGACAGCTTGCTTTGTACTAAGCTACATGTATGGCTAATTTATTAACAGTGCTTTAATACGAGTCCCTTTTTAAACTAGGCCAACCTACAAGACAAAATATGTAATTATATTTTAGGTGAACTAACCTTTCAAGTCGACTGTGGTGGTTTTAGCACAGGATAGTAAAGTAGCATTTGCTAACTTGTAAAATTGGGTCAAGAAGAAAATCCCTATTTCACCTTCGACTATAAATATCACACTTCTGTAATGGCTGCTTCTATAACTCTCCTCAGGCTCTCGCTAGTGCCTCTTTCACCACCCTTCATGGTCTTCACATCCTTTTGACGACAAAGCCTTTTCACACCCGCCTCCCCATATGTCAGTAACTTTCACTGTACAAAAGCATTTAAACTTCTCAGTGGACTTCTACACTACAGACCAAAGCTGGACCTCCTCAGCTAGTCCCTCACTAACCTGAAAGCCTTGTTGATTTTGGCACATCTAGCTGAACACTGCCCTCAAAGAAACAATGGCGTTTCCTGGTTGTGCCTTCGGGGAAGTGTTTTAAATTGGAAAAAGTAGTGTTGCTTGACGCTCGGGCCTGCCAAGCACAGTGTATATTTGCCCATAATTTACACAGTGGCTGCATTGTTTTCATTTTTTAATATGGCAACAGACTGCTCAGCTCCCTCGAGAGACTGTGCCAATTTTTGTCAAAGCAATTTGTGAAACTGAATGGAAGATTTGAAAATGGAATGTATCCTCGTGGTGAATGTATCGTTTGTGTTGTTGATAAAACCAGCCCTATGGAAAATGTCAGTATTTTTTTCTACTGCACTGCTTAGAATGGCTTCAGCGGTCCTATAGTCTTGATTGTGGATTTGTGATGGGCTATGTTACCACAAACTTGCTGTAAGGTTTAAATTTTGTATTGCATGATCAAATTGACAATTCCCAAATGGCAACTACCCCTTGGAAAAGACAGCATTAAATAGGTTGTAGAGTGATTCTCAAACAAATGGGTTGCCTGAGATTTTTGCCGAGTTACCCAAAATTTTCAGTTCAAGAATTGTTTTTGGTATGTTCATAAGTATCATCAATCGGACAATAAAATAAACAAATTCATTTAAAAAAATGTGAAACAAAATCAAATCAAGTTTATTTGTATAGCCCTATATCACAACAAAGTTGTCTCAGAGGACTTTACAGAAAGAGGTGTAAATAAACAAACAGAATCAGTAATGAACAACATGAATGTACAGT
>JAVQKG010243275.1:0-21318 GCA_036025885.1 Hypseleotris bucephala
TACGCTCAGGCGGGGATTCGAACCGGCTACCCTCCGGTTGAAAACCTTACCCACTGCGCCACTGCCGCCCCAATTTTTTGTTTACTAAATATACTATTTTATTGTTGTGTTAATTATTATCTAGTATGTTGCCTATATGGTTATTGATTGATTATTGGACTGCTAAAGGAATAGCAACATAACTTTCTGAAGCCACATGAGGTCTAGCTGTTCTTATGCCTGTCCCGAGTAGAAGAATGTATAGCCCGAGGAGGGAAATGTGAGGGTGTGGCTCCAACACTCTCTCACTGTCCACAGGCACCTGTTTTTGTGCTTATAGCTCTCAGGCACAAAGAGGCCAACACGAATGACACTACCCAAACAAAACAGCTGTTCCACTAAAACATGTTACAAATATACTTCTCAGAACAATGAAACTGGGACATGTCATGGAGTCATGCAATCGCAACGCAAAGACATAGAAAAGTACACATTTTAGTAGATGAGATAAAGCTTTTAAGACTGACATTTGTTGGTTGGTTGACTGGTTGACTGGTTGGTTGGTTTGTTATGCTGTTTGCAAGAAAACTCAAAAAGTAATGGGCAAATTTATTTAGAGTTTTGTGTTGTATTTTAAGGACTCAGTAGAGAAGAGATGGGGCCAAATATGCTAATCAAGACTGAAAAACAAATCATTTCTTATGGCAGATTTTCTTCTATTGTTAGATATAAGGGCTTGAAGCTTAATGGGAAAAGCATTTACCCCAGAATCAAGTGTTCTGGATGGTGCACAGCTAAACTATTGTGAAGTTTCTATATCTCTAGTCTTCGTAAATGGCATTGCTTAAAAACCTAAACCAAATGAATAGAAAGTGTATTATATAAATCTGAAAAGAAAGTAGAAGAACGTGCTTAGCTTTTTCTTTCATTTACAAACATTAACCTAAAACTCAGTCAATGATTGATGATAAAAGGGGAGTGAATTTACAGATTCCCTGCAACACAATGGCTGACTATGAGTAATGTTTTAATGGTTAAAATGGGAGTCAGTTTGAGACACATTCCTTTGCCTTTGTCCACTGTAGCTGTGTGGACAGACAGAAGTGAAGATGTGTGAGGGAGGCTGCTTCTGATCTGGCCCTGAGCCCAAAGGAGCCATATCCTTGGACATGAGCTCTTACTTTCACTTGGTCCAAAGCTCAAAAACAACACCTTGAATTAACTAAGCCAATTGGTAAAAGCTTCTTGTAGTTAGTCAGGTCTAGGTTCAGCAATAATACAGTCAGTGCCCAAAGTTAGCTGACTACCTGAATGTACTGAATGACCAAGTTATTCCATCAATGGATTTTTTTTCTTCCCTGATGGCACGGACATGTTCCAAGTGTCATCTTGGCCAGGATTCATCAGGCCCAAATTGTGAAAGAGTGTTTCAGGGAGCATGAGACATAATTTTCACACAAGGATTGGCCATCACAGACCTAAATCACATTGAGAATCTTTAGGATGTGTTGAAGAAGGCTTTGCACAGTGGTCCAACTCTCCCATCATCAATACAACCTTACAAGACGAAAAAAACAAAAACGTGACATTGCAGAACCTTATGGAAACAACGTCATAATCAAAGCTAGTCGGTCCTACGAAATACTGTCGGACTATTTTTTGGAGGTAATTTTCATTTGTCCAGGCAGTGTGTGAAGGGTATTTCTCATTCAGCGAGTGTGGAGGAAGTGCTGAGAGGGCTGCGTCTCCCGGGAGCGCTCCGTGACCTTTACTCAGGCCGCTGTCGGAGCAGGTCCAAGACTGTTTTTGCAAAGACCACACTGGGATCGGCTCAAAAAGGTCAGCCCCGTCCCTCCCCAAAGACTTATTAACTCTGATACTTAACAACTTTGTGAAGCCTGCACCTCACATGTCAGTAATGTTTACCCAGGGAGCAGCACTGACTTCTTTACAAAGTGCATTTATGGGCACACAGTTGGACACAAAAAGTTTACATGCAGAACAGACTTGGACACAAAAAGGCCCTTACAGTAAGGTTTCTATAGCTTTGGGTTAACACGCACGTGAGAAACAAACAAGATCTTATAATAGGTTAAGCTGAAGTGCTTAATGTTTGTACTGCCAAATGCTAATAAGCTAATTTACTCCCTAAACATGATCAGAAACAATTTAACATTACAGAACGGCACACAATAGATTTTGAAAACAAATGTTCTGTGCTCCGTTAACCTAAAGTAAGCCTTTTCTTGTTCACAAGAGGCCAAAACAACCAACAAACAAGCCAGCCAGCGACAGTATGAAGGATGTGTTTTTGTTGGTTTAAAAATGTGCAAGTATTGCTTTAAACACTGAACTTTTGACTCTCAGTTCTTAATCATCCATCATAGTCCATCAGTGGTTAACATTATCAGGGTGACTTATAAAATTTAGAAAAATAGAAATGACTAAGGCAATTACAATTTTCCTATACCGGCATATAACCAACACTGTTCACAAGGCATTTCAAGAACAAGCAGCCCTAACATCTTTTCTATGTCACTAGATGCTACTGTTCCGTCCCTATGCATCCTCTGCTCTACCCAATTGTCAACAGCCTCACTATTCTTTGTGTAATACGGTGAATAAATAAGCCATTAAATCCCGCGTTCAATGCAGTACCCCTGCCTAACCCAATCTCAGCCTGTTGAATGATGACACAATCTTGAGGTTAACTGCAGTAAAACTCAATGTGATTTCTCTCCCACATATCCTGTCCTCACCCCTCTGTGGTGAAGCGGGCTAGTGTGATTTATAACTCCCCTTATAAAGCCTCCTTCCTAGACCCTCGACCCAGGCTACCTCTACCAGTCATCCTTCAAGTGAACACTCCTGAGATGTCTCGTTTGATCGAATGTTTGCCCGAGATCCCCAAGAACTGCATGGTGCCATTTTGTTTATGACGCAACATGTGTGTCCAGCAAATAAATGTTCAACTTGAAAAGAGGGCTTTGTATTGAAGGCATGTGCGGTTGGTTTCTCGCAGTCAAAACGTGTGGCCACTATTAGTGTAATGTTGTGTCTGTTAGAATTGGATTTAGGTTGATTTAGTGATGATATGGCAATTGAAGTACAGGATTACATTCAACATTATTGTGGTACTAAAGTAAGTAGTGATTTGTATAGCTATCAAACAAATAAGACACTGTTTATTGGCTAGCATCACTTTATCCATGGTCTTCCCAGGATAGGCCCACTTTAGACAATGGCCAGTTAGTTGCAGGGTTAACACAGAGGCACACACAATCTGTTCAATTAAATATTTTTTGGGTTAAAGAATTTTACCCACAACCTTTTTGCTGAGCAGCAGGTCCACTAACTACTATGCTTTTGTGCCATTGGTACTATCTTTCAAGGGTACAGATATTTGTTTGAAATGATTTATAGTTTGTGAAATCACTAAATTCTTTCCTGTCCCATAACAAAAGCTGCCATTGTACATTATGGAATATAAGTAACTTTCAATGTCACAGATTGTCAGCAAAACACAGTCTATGTGATCTCTCACTTTGTACATTTTTATGCCAACAAAAGGCAGTATTGCAGACAGCCTCTATTTACTTGGCTTAGTGCTTGAGTGTGTGAAAATACCTCTTGTGGCTCTGTGTATTCAGCCTCCTCTCGGCTGTGTGTGCCTCTCCGCTGGTTGCGTGAATAAAAAGCCGCGCTCTATTGTTTCCCTTCTACAAGTGGAGCTGTACTCTACAGACCTGAGTATTTTCCACTCAATTGAATAGTGCCCTCAGATCATTAAATGTCCATTCATTAGAGATGAGGGGCCTATGTGGGGTGCACTGTCCCTCACTCACAATAGGGCTCTCATCCATGATGGGTGGCACTGGACCTTATAGGGCACCTGAGATAGAAAGAGACTGACAATGATGAAGAATGTATGGACATTATTGTAGTCATTTCACACTGCGGTTGTTAAATTGTGGAAGAGAGTGAGATGGTTCTGCTGCCAGGGTGGTGATGTAGGAGGAGAGTGAGATGGCTCTGTTTCTAGGGCAGTAACAGAGAAGACTGAGATAGTTTTGCTACTGAGATGGTGATGGAGGAGATGATTCTACTGCAGAAGTAGAGATAGGGTAGATAAGAGTAAGATGGTTCTCATTCTAAGGTGGTGATGGAGGGGAGTGAAATAGTTTTGGTGGTGAGGTCGTGATGAGAGGGTAGATTCTGCTGAGTTAGTCATGGAGAAGAGTGAGATGCTTTGGTTACTGTGGCGGTGATGGAGGAAAGTGAGATGGTTCTCTTTCTAAGGAATGATAGAGCAGAGTGAGATGGTTCTGTGGCCTTAAATCTTGACAGCACAGCAATAATTGTTAGTTAAAGTAGAATGAGATGATTGACTTGGAGACACCGTCAGCTATATCTTTAAGAAATTGAATTTCTGCTTTATCACCACTACTTTTACTCTCCACTGTAAAATACTGGGTTTCTCAATTCAAATTCCTCCCTGTTGAACTGAATGGTATAGTGGAGGAGAAATTCATCCCCTGAGGCTAAGTAGTTTCTGCAACTTCTTTCCCCTTCGACATGTTGTACCCAGTTATAACCTGCCTTGTGACTCACTTTGCATCATCTTACAGAAAGTCCATAATAAAATGCAGACGAGAAGAAAGAATACAGTTTTTGTGTTAGCTCAAGTATAACATTGAAAACTCCCACACAGTACCAAGCTGGGACACGTTCACAGAAATGACAGCTGTGTGTTGTAACAAGCCCACCTAATAACCAGGTGCATTCATTTTACCCAACAAGGCTTCAGCGGCTCAGACAAGCGTTGTGTGAATTTGGATAATTTCTCTAAATGTGTTATAACAGTGTTTTTGAAAAGGATGCCTGTTTAGAAATTAGTCGATTTGACGTTGTGCAGATTAGGTTTAGACACGTGCACAACTATAGGCTATGTATAGGCTGCTTGTATTTTATACTAGTCACAAAACGAAAGGGTATGTATTGTGGAAAATGTTTTGGATTGGATGTGTGAAAAAGTGGCTTCGGACCAAGTTTAGTCAAGTTTAAGCAAGCTCTTAACTTATACAATGTTAAATGCGTAATGTGTGCTATTTGTTGTGCATAAAAGATTTCCCAGCGGTGCAGAATTATTGTGTAGTTTCATAATGGTTGGTAGCATTAGAACAGTACTATCTATTCTACACATACTGTATGTGATCTGGTCAAAAAGAAAACCAATGTCACGCTGCCTGCAGATGTTGTGTGGGCCAATTTCATCTTGTCTGCCAAAGTTTCACTGTGGGCCAAAACAAACATGCTTGGATTAGGGTGGGACATCCTGAATCAAGATGAAGGAGAGGGAAAAGGCATCTAGGCGTTACCATGGTTACATATTCCAATTTCAATACAACAAGACGAGATTAAAACTTTGCCATAAACTTTATCTGAACTTTTCAATGGTTTTCGGATCACTAATGAGTAAAAATAGTCCCAGTTTGGTCTCAATCACTGTACTCTTGTATTTGGACAGCAGCCCACTCAAAAAGACGGCCCCTGTGAAAGTTTGAAGTGTAGCCTGCAACAAAAGAAGAAGTAATCAAAGAAGACTCTCTGTTCCTTTTGATCAGTCTGAACAGCTGTAAGTACGGGTCACTATAGCTCATCTACTGCTGGCAGCGTGCACTGGTAAAGTAGACGCATTCTTGTCAGGGAGACCGGGGTTGCCAGGATCTAGAAACATACGGATGCCACTTAGGATTGTGTGTGAGGGCTTAATACAAGGACAGGATATAAACTGCATTAAGGAGAATGTGATGTGAAAGCATTTAAAGTATACCAAAGTGGAATTCTTCTTTATATATAGACGTCTGAAATATTGGCTCTTGTTTAAAAAAATGCTACTGCTTTAAATAACTATGCAGGTAGAGTTGGCCAAAACCTCTAAGTAGTAAATGAAAAAGTCCCAAATGCCAAAAAAATATACAACATGTAGAAACCCTTGGAGAGCACTCACATCAACCAACAGAGCAAAGATACAGTGAAGACTTGGCCTAGAATGGGATCTTCTGGTTCAATCTATTGAACTATAAATTGTTGTTTTACTGACACCTTCAGGATGAAATTAGTATCTCTGACCCTACAGAAACAAATTCATGTTGGTTGTTTCTTGATACTGTGCCATTCTAAAATTTCATAAAATCCAATCATTACTTTTTGATACATTTTGCTCAGACATTACTTACCAACAAACACTACTGAAAACGTGACCTTTTTATTGAAGCTAAAAGCTTCTGATTCACAACTTAATGCAAAATCAGATTATCTCCAAATCGATATGCATACAAACTATATTAATAGATTCATTATAAACTAGATCCATTTGTGCTGCTGAACTACAACTAAGGACAATGCATTGATTCGAAACAATTACCTCCACCAAGAGTCAGTGAAAATCTGACAGACCACAGATGTATGATGTAACACAGTGTCACAGCAGGCCTGATACACAACACCATTTATAACCACTGAGCATGAAATCAGTCAGACAAGTGTCATTAGTGCACCATTAAACAGCACATGTGCAAGGACACCTCTGGATACAGCGCTGCAGGGGGTATCGAACTTCACTGTGTGTGTGTGTATGTGTGTTTGTGTGTGTGTATGTGTGTATGTTTGTGTAGGTAGTAGAGTCGCATGGCCTTTAGCATCTGGCCACATGTGTCTCCCATTACCATTGTAACTGGTTTGGCAGCTGTGGGCCCAGGGGGATACATTAGGAGTGGAGTACCTGGAGACTTGCTGTGCTGTTTCCTCTAAGCATACATCACGTTTGCCTCACCTCTGAAAATGTCCCGGGACAGAAGGGGGGCCATTACCAAGAGCTGAGTCAAGCTACATGAAGGTTTCTTCCAAAATGACCCCAGGTTCATGCATTTTGGAGAAGAGAAAATTGGTAATTGAAAAAAAGTTAAAACAATAGACAGATTGTTATCATGAAATGCAACAGGTAAACCACACCCCTTCTTACTTGCTTGCTTCAGAACATAGTAATTTTGCAGTAATGTTCAATCAAAACATTGAGATGTAACTAAGAAATTGAAAGCATGTTCCAAAACACTTAACCAGGGTCCAAAAAAAAAAAGAATTAGAAATGTAGGCCCACTATAAATACGACACAAAATCTGGACCAATCTGGCTAACATGGGTATAGCTTTGTCAGATCATTTTAAGCATTAATCATTTTCTATTTATTGTGTGCAACTATCATCCATCAAACATCTATCTTGTATATATAGTCTTAAAGGTGCACACACACATAGCAGAGTAGAAAAGGCTGTTAATTTAGCTCAAGGCCTCCTATCCTGACATCAGCCCAGCACATTCATTCCCTCACAGTAACTAATTGAAGCAGTTGCAGATTGCCTTGAAGTCTTCAAAGAGACACTAAATTGCAGTAATAGTCGTGGGGGCTGAAGGAAGCATTGAGCTGAGTTTGTTGTTATGTCACTGTCCCACATGGTTCAAGTCCAAACATCCTCCCTCAGTGTAGGTGTGAGCTATAGAGTTACAATAGGCTCCCCATTGGGGCCAGGACTTCCCTGTAAAAGAGATTCTTAATCTCAGTGGGACTATCCTGGTTAAATAAAGGTCAAAAAAAAAAAAAAAAACATACAATTTGACTAGACGTGTGGTATAGTTGTTGTAAAAAGGCAATTTATTTTGTAGTAATTTATATTGCTGTTATGTCAATAATGTGGTGTTTAATATAATGTATGTTGCTTTATTACTGCAGCCAATCTATATCAATAATGGGACAAGGTGGATTGAGTCTTTGGGCCAGTGTGTTGTCTCTCTTGCACAATACCGCCACCTGTTGTTGATTAAAGGGTGAAAGTAATTTTACAAATCATTCTTCGAAAAATATTCTTTTGAAATATCCCAATTAGACATATCAAAAAGTCATACGTTGTTGATACCATCCAGAACAATGACTTCTGGAAGTGTTCCTTATCGATGCACATGCACTGATTTTTGGTTCAACTTCAGGTGGCCTATTATTACGTTAACTTTTTTTTATTTTCTACCTGGTCACCTAACTAAAATGTAGTCTAATTATTTCATCATTTTAAAGTTTGTCTTCATCATTTTAACTAGATGCTCACTGGTGTGCAGTAAACGTAGGGGCCCATACAGTCATAATGGCCATGTCTATTTACTGGGCAGTTCAAAGCCATTGTCAACTCGCCAAGGCCTAATAATTGGTGCTCTATTGTTTCTGATTGGTTCACTAACGACATGTCTACCCTAAATGTTGTGCCATTGTCCTTCAGGCTACTCTGTTAATCACAATGATGGCGCTCTGAAGGAACTGAGAAGTTTCAAATGGGAAGAAAATTGCCTTCCACGAGGGGAAAATTATAATATGTACAAAAGGTAAGATTTTAGCCTGACCAAGTCCCACTTTGCAATAATTACGGGGTTGGACTGGACATGGTCTAAGCTTTTATCCCGAGTTGGATATGAGCCAGCTACTTGGGTCTAGTTTACGCAGTGCATTGAAGAAGCCAGCTCCAAAACATGTCAGTGGAACATTGTATAGGCTTCACATCTGCGCACAAACACAACGTAGCCTACAGCGCTAAACTGTAGGCTACATCGTGACTGTACCCTTTTTCTGTAGTTTTCTGGGCTGATTTACCCAGCCCCAATACTATTTTCAAAAGTGTGGTTTGCTAGCGTTTGTTTTGCGCCAGACATTTTTTAAACACGTACCCCATCTAGTGGAGTATTCACTACACTACAGCGGCATGCAACAGGTAAGACGCAGCAAGCCAAAAAATAAAGATAAAGCTTTTATCTAGCCAGTCTACTTTACTCTAGATTCTGCAGTTGTAGTCAAGTCAGTGTTAAATTATTATCAAGACAACTTAACGCCAACTAAAGCTTTATTAAACCTCGACTTCCCCCTGAACCACACGTTGGACATGTCTGGTCAAGAGGCACGAGGTAGGTACGGTTTTCTATTCTATTGGGCTACAAGCTACGGATATTTTTTTAACGTTTGTGTTGTTAATGCTGCATTTTTTTTTTTACCGTAAGTAGCCTATCTCATCTCCAAGTCATCTTACGTCATTGTCTCTAGGCCTGTAACACAGAATCTTGTCAAAAGAGGGCAACATAATGTTGTGCTTTGACTGGACTCTGTTAAAGCGATTGACAGCCAAACTGGGGCGCCTACTCAAAACGTCTGTCTCAAAAACTATTTTCTAAACGTTTAAAATTAAACATTATAGGGTTTAGCCTATGTGCTAAATTACAAGCTGTGGGCTGTCTATACATTTTGAAGACAGATGTGGAGTTAAATAGCCGACTAATGGTTAAGAGTTTGCGCAGCAGGGGGCGCTGTTCACTGTGCCTTTGAAGTCAATTCGTTTTTGTTAAAATCAAACACTACTACATCTTCCATTTTGATAACCGCGTGCTGTTTCATCTCTAACAGTGGTAATTGGAAAAATAATACTGCCCGTTTTCTAAAGTGTTTTCATTAGCATTGCACAATCGCACACACGCATGCGCCTGCGGGCGAGCAGGCTCTTTACCTATCTGTCCCATCTCATTCACCTAAGTTCACTGTCCGCCAACACCTTTTGAATTACAATAGGAGGCTATGGGAGGTCTTTGAATGGACTCAATATGGTCTGCGGCCAGTCTTAAGAAAACATTGCATAAAACCGTTAAGGAGACGGTCTGGCTGCAGGATTAAAGACTATTGTGTAAAACGTGTTAACTTTAGGCCCGGGTCGATTAATGAGTTCAGAAGTATCCAGTCCACTGTAGCAGAGAGCATTTTAACACAGACAGTTAGCCTACATGTGAGGATGTGAACTGCATGTAAGCCTGGACAGGTAGATGCAAATGCGGTGCGTAAAAACATGCCAGTGATGTTAAAGTATGCGTGCATAGGCGCTTAGCTGAAGGCTGGGTTTTAGGTTTTACCACGAACCTCGCCTGGAGCGTAAAAGGAGGGGTGAAGTAAACAGCCAATGGGAAGGCAGCATGCCGCTCAGCGCTCTATAACTGTGTCACCAGAGCTCAGAGATGCCACAACCGAGTCACAGTCGCTTGGGAGTGTTTCTTTGGACTATAGCCGCACAGCGCGTAAAGAGCTAAAGTGGAGTTTTGTTTGGGACGTGCTGCTTTCACAATGAGCGCCGCACAGACGTACGAGAAGAAGATCTCCAGTATTCTGACAGACCTGCCCGGATCTATGAGCTGCCATCCCAACTCCAAAGACTCTCCAACTCTGCCCGAGTCCTCCGTCACGGACATGGGCTACTACAACGGCCACCACGAGTACTACCAGGGCCAGTACGGACAGCCTATAAACTCCTATCACCATCAGTTTAATCTGAACGGCATGGGAGCTGCAGGAGCGTACCCCACCAAATCTGAATATCCATATACGAACAGCTACAGACAATACGGACATTACAACAGAGACCATCTGCAGGCATCGCCTCCAAACTCAGGTAAATACTCGCACAAGCCAAATGCTATTCATTTTGAGCTTTAGAGGGAAATCAGTTCTAACAAGCTTAACGTGCGCATAAATCTTATCATTATGGCCATATATTTCAGTGCATAATATTTGCCTGTCTCTGATTGATTTACAGTCAAAATAATATGCAACAGCAGTGTGTAGTGAGTTTGTTAGTGTTAAGGTTTTGCTTTAACACCTCGTTCAGACATTAACACCTGGTCATAAAACAATAATGACTGTGATGATTTGAATTGAGTTGCTAAATTTCCAGTTCTTAGCTCCGCGTTGAAAAATATTTTGTAGGCTAAATGTGGTTCACTCTCTGACATTGTTATTTGATAAACTGTTCTTACCACAACAATAATAATAAACTTATATTTTATTGTATTTTAGTGAAAGAGGAGCCTGAGCCCGAGGTGCGCATGGTGAACGGAAAACCCAAAAAGATTCGTAAACCAAGGACGATCTACTCGAGCTACCAGCTGGCCGCTCTTCAGAGGCGCTTCCAAAAGGCGCAGTACCTCGCACTGCCCGAAAGAGCCGAGCTCGCGGCACAACTGGGCCTTACACAGACACAGGTAACGAAACGTTCTCATTTTCCTCAATTACCCATATTTAATAGCACAGTAAATGCATAGATTATAATATAGAGCATATGTACACCCAACCAGCGCGAAGACAGACTACACATAAACAGTTGTTTGTTTGTGTGCACAATGAATTTGTTTTGTATAAAATTTACAACAGGAACTAAATTGTCATGTCATTCCTTCTACGTGGGTGTCTTTTGCTTTATATTGTATTTGGCTTTTATTATCACGTCTTGCACTAAAACAAAAAAGTTAAAATATTATTGTTTAAAGTTTTTAGGCTGTGAGCATTAGTTGCCAAAAACAATATTTCATACGAAATAATCAAAATAAAGCAAAAATATATGGTGGTTGCTAAATTATGCAAATAGTCTACATTTTTAAATTCAGCTCATATTAATATGCCCTCTTTTTATTTTTTCTTCAGGTGAAGATCTGGTTTCAGAACAGGCGATCCAAGTTCAAGAAGCTGTACAAAAACGGTGAGGTCCCCCTGGAGCACAGCCCTAACGCCAGTGACTCTATGGCCTGTAACTCTCCTCCGTCCCCCGCGGTGTGGGACAGCAGCAGCAGCAGCACGCCTCAGAGCACCGCGCTGAGCAGAGCTCCCGGAGCGCCTCAGCCCACGCACAGCAGCCCGTCTCCGTCTTACATGGAGGACTATAACAGCCACTGGTACCAGCAGGGATCCACGCACCTACAGCACCCGGGCACCGTGCACCACGCCCTGCCGCAGCAGAGCGTAGGGGCCGTGTACTGAGGACAATATGTGTTTTGAATGGGGTTCTACCGTAAAGACTCTCAGAAGAAGCGGAACAAGCCTCAAACACGAAACATCGCCTTTGATTTTGTGGATCATTTGGGCTCTTGTTTCTGAACTGGGTTTAAAAGCACATAAGGGATTTGTTGCTCGTAGCAGCGTATTTAAAGGACAGTGGCGTGGTTTATTAAATTATTTATCGCTTATGTTTTGTTGTATTCATTTTGTAACAGTCTATATGAAATCCATTCAAGTCCTGCATGAGGGGTTTGTACAGAGCGCGTTAAAACAACTCAGGTCATATTTATACTGTATGGATTTGTACAAAAGACTACGGCGAAGGTTGTAAATATGTGTTTATAAAAAAACACTAAGATGATATTTGTTTGAAAGACTGCACCATGGTGCTTCCTTTTTATATTCATGTCAATAGTTCACCTGTTGCCTTCTTGTCAACTGAATAAAGCTGTTAATTGGATGTTTTGTGTCTAGCGCCTTTCTTAACCTGATCAACAAACTGACGCAGCTGAACTCCAATAAACAAGGTGAATGATAGAACACTGTGGTTTGGAGAGCTGGAAAACAACATGTAGGTTTCACTTCTGCGCCTGGTTTTATAATGTCAGAAATAAAACTAAATCTTAAAAAATGTGTGCGTAAAAGCGCATAGATCAGATTTGAAATGTTTTTTTTAAAAAGCTTTTGGCGACACACTGAACGCCTCTCAGTATTTTATATAGTATTTTTAAGTAACTGCAATTACTGATCCAAACACTGTACATAACGAGGCACCAGAAATGTTGGTTCTCTTTTAGTTCGATTTATTTATTAAAACCCAATAGAAAAGTCAAACTGACTGACACACTTGAATTTTAAATCACTTGTTCATGTTCAGTATATGTCATTTAGTATTTTTTACGCACTCCCTTAACCATTTTAGTTTAGACTCGAATCACACACTGTATAAAGCCATTACTCGAATATATTATAGTTCTATATATATTGTGATAATTTATTACCGACTCTTTAACCCTAACTGCATGTACAATGCGTGTGTGGGCGCTGTGAGCTGCGTGCAAAGCACTGCAGTAGGAGGCGACACACTCGCAGACATGTTGGAGTCACTCGCTTTTATTACTATTCTGCTGCCAGATAACTAGAGAGAGAGAGAGAGAGAGAGGGCGGAGGAGCACCGGTGATAGAAGAGTGTTGCCAAAGGGGTCTCACGCACGCGTGTACACATAGAAGGACGGTAGAATAAAAAGCTGACAGATATCTAAGTATTGAAAAAACAACCGGTCTTTGTGCGTTTTTTTTTATAGTTTCACTTTGGACATTGTTAACACTGTGTTGTCGTTGACAGGATGATCCAATTGAAAACGATCCGGATTCCAGAAGAGCAGGTTATTACCTTCACTGTGTAAAAACTGATGACGCAGCATGTGTACTCGGAGTTAAGGAAATTATTTTGTTTTCACTTCAAAGAAACATAAACATAACTGGAGCGATGTGACAGTGTTCTTAAATAAAATATTCTTAAATCAGTGTTGTGACTGTTACCTCTGTTTATGTATCCACACACATTTGCGGCAGTAAATTACCACTAGAGCTCATATGTCCAGACCCTGATGCGTCATTACGCAAAGAATATGTGTTTTCAAAATCCAAAAGTATGCGCTCGCGACGGGAGGTGTGAATTTATGAACATTAGGTGCAACAATGTGTCATCGTTTCTAAAACTTCAAAGCTGCTCTGATCTTTGTAAATGTCTTCCACAAGCATTAGGTGTCACAATAAATGTTCATTTAATTGGATAATTGCACTTGTTTCTCTTGTTGCACCACGAAAAAACACTGAATACCTATTAGTTTACTATCATACGTCTAATAATTATCACTCACCCGTGAGGAGTTTTGACAGATTAGTTATCTAGACAAATCTATTAGGATATATGTAAATGTAACGTTATTGGTTACTTTCTTCTTAGTTTCAAGCATTTTCTTCCAAAATGTATTTCTTCACCTGTATATATTTGGTCTGCATTTATATCTACAAGATTTTAATGGTAGCCTATTTGTCAATTCTGAATTCTCAATTGTGAATGAACATGGTCCAATGAGAAAATGTCGTTATTGTCCAAATGTCTTCATGCATCTCTTAGATAGGTCTACTGTTTAATGACCCAAATGTCTTCAGACATACCGCCTTTTAAAAGCAACATAATATTTAGTTATTATTGAAGTTTTATGCATTAAAACTCAGGACAAAATATCGGTATTAAAGTGTTACAGTATCACACTTTGAGAAACAGGGGTGTATGTATTTTTGGTTCTTGAATTCAATAATGTAGCTGATTTATAGCGTTTCTCAAGTCCTTACTTATTCACTCCACAGTGTAGAGGTAGCTTACCACCAGTGTGGGCACTGGTGGTAAGCTACCTCTACATCCACAGCTGCCCTGGGACAAACCGTTGCTGCTCTACTGCACAACTTATTCAGGGCAGAAATCAAATTTCTTGCACAATTATTCTAAAAGCCTTTCACAGATGAAAATGGAATGGCCCTATTGCTATCCCCTGTTGCCCTGCACCAGTGAATTCCCTGAATTCGACTCCAGTTGTCTATAGTATCCGTCAACATGCCGGGGCAGTGCTCTTTAACTTGCTGATTTGACAGAAGCAGGATAATGACTATTGGCTTTTGATATAATGAAATCTCATCAAGAGTTCATGTGACGCTCCCTCGGTGGCTCCCTCAGCATGTGTGGCCCTGAAGCAGAGCTGTTGTCAGGGGAAACATTTGTGCTGAAGACAAACCCGTGTTAAGCTACAGGCCGCACTTGTGCCTCTAGTGTGTGTGGGCTGTCAGACATATCCATATATGTCATCTCTGGGGCAATAATAAGTGCAAGTAGCCAGCGAGATGGGCCTGAACTGTTGAACCTAAATGTGATCCTATGGCACAACAGCACATAAATAGACACAGTGCTTCTGGAAGTCCCTATGCTCCATCTCTCCTCATGCAACAGTGTGGTGTCCCGAGGGTGCAGGGGTTTTTGGGTTGAGGTGGAGGTCGGGATGGGAGGAAAATGCACCCATGGAAAGACTTCGAGCAGCTGTCTGCATCATGATCTCTCACTGGTCCAGTTTTGTTGTAAACAAATGAAATGAAGAGAGAGAGGCATCTTTGACAGCTGAACTGAGGCTGACCTCAGCTGGGCCTTCATGCCTCAATGTACAGTACTCTGCAAATGTTTTAGGCAGGGTTTAAGAAATGCTTTATCAATACTGCCTTTTGACCATTTGTTATAAAAATAATAGCTAAATTATGTTGCTTTTCACATAGTCTCAAAACTTTCTTAAAGCACGTACATTTTGACTGCATTCATTTATGCCGCAATCACACACTGGTGGTGGTAAATCCCCTCCCAAGGACACAACAGTATGTAGTTTCAATTTCATCAGTAGTTGTTGGTTGCTCACATCTTTTTGTGTCTCTATACTATATACCCAGATGTTGAGATCAGGTTTGTGGAACTAGGTGAATATTTTTGCTAAGCCAAGGCAAAGAGCTTCAGTCACAATCCACATGGTGATCCAGACCTTCACCAAACTAAATAATATCATTTTATGACACAGCACATAAAGACTTTAACATCCTGAATGTGTAAACAGCATTCATCTTTTTCTAATATGCTATATTACTGTGCACCAAACCGCGTTAAGTCCCTCTTTAGACAAACCAAGTGCATTCACGCTCTTTACCGGCAAGCTGCTCACAATTACCAAGATGTCAGATCACTCAAGTTAATAACAATAATCACCCCGGGGACCTGCTTTGCCATTCGTCCATTCAAAGCAACTGGGATTTAATACTACGCAATTGTGCTTCTTATCCTGCAATTAATCCCCAGTAGACACCTCATATCTGATAACCCCAACCAAGAAGAGCCTTGATACAGTCACCCCAACGCCTCCACCTAACCTCCACCCATCCTTTTAGCATGTCTATTACGAAGAAGAGCCTTTTCACTTTCCCCTCAATCTTCCTGTGTGATAATTGGCCGCGTTTGAAAGGTCCTATACTCTGTCTGTCCAACTACACAAGCCATTATTCTAATCGGGAGATGTAAAATTGCCTATAATTTTCCTTGATGCCCCGTCACTTGGTTAAGGCAATGTTCACTTCTACGTCTTCCCAAAAGCCCGCATGTTAACAAGGCCCATAATCACCAAGAATGA
The DNA here is from genome assembly GCA_036025885.1 of Hypseleotris bucephala. NCBI lineage: Eukaryota > Metazoa > Chordata > Actinopteri > Gobiiformes > Eleotridae > Hypseleotris > Hypseleotris bucephala. Next base: position 16,108 of record JAVQKG010243275.1, read on the forward strand.
GGCGAGGGCATGAGGGTGTATTTGTAGGCTATATAAAGGATGGAGAAATGTAACACAATGCGTAACAATATGGAAGAAATGCCGCGTAACAGTGAAAAGCCAGAAGCTATCTTGCCTTTGATCAACGCTACTGCTACTTTACCATCTCCTGGATAGAGGTAAGGCTGTGTGTGTATAGGCTACTCTGTTAGCATAATTTAGCATGACCAGAATTGCTGTTTGATGTAACATTGAGAAGAGCAGCGTGCGTCATAGGTGTTACCAAGTAGGTTACTCTGTACAGTAAAAAAGCCAATGCGAAAGGCTAAGTTATCATTTTATAGTTGACACGTGCAAAATAACATGTGTCAACTTTCTAACGAGTTTGATTTCAAATAGCTTCACTTTTAGTCGTGCGTAATGGACGTTGCGCATTAACTGGAGAGGCGTAACAGCAAATTAGCATACTCCGTTAGAGTGTGGCTGAATAATTTTTGAATAGGCTACTAGCCTACTAGTTTTATTACACCATATTTTAACAAATAAGATCTTAGGGCCACTTGAGAACCAGTCTTCGCACGTGAATAATTTGTTGATGGAAATTTAATTTTCTAGGCTACAATGTAATGTTTGGGAATAACTCTTACTCTTATTTGTATTAGCCTATACCTTCCTACATTAGCACTAGACAACCTGCCATTTGCTGGTAGATTTTAGTTTTGGCTTGTAACTCATTTATCCCACTAGGCAGTTTGTCCAGTTTGTCTAGTTTTTTTATACATTAATTTCAATTATTTGAGCGCCACTTTCCTTACGAAAATCACCCATTCTTGGAACTAATTTACAGCCGTCAAAAGTGGTGGTTATGACAAAAATAAATCGATATATTTTTCTACATTAGGAAATCCCCATGATTAAAATACACCATAAAATCTTTTAAAGGGATTTAACAATTTCTTCTTAGCTCAGTGGTCAGTGGGCTAAGAGAAGATTAAGCTCAATTTTATACATTTAATTTTTGAAGTGACAATACCATTATTTACTACCAACCTCTGCATTTTAACTCTAGCCTACACTCGCCTTCTGAAACCCATGCATTGACAGGGTTAACGCGGCCACTTTTTAGTGTGACATAAGTGTTGAGAAACGCTTGCCAGACAGCTCAGGGCATGTGATTAATGAAAAAGATAAAAGAAGCCATTAGTTGTCTTTAAAACACAGTGAGAGCTCGTTAATCAGCGCCCAGCCTAACCTTCATTAGCATCATCAACCCAGACTGGAGCAGAAGCGTTTGCTGAAGATGTAAATACGCAATCCCGTGTGTTTGGAGAGTGTACGCAGCCAATATGTGCGAATCACTGCAAACGGCAATAAATCAGGCACACAGACTCCAACACTCATTTATCATCTTATTTTGACAACGCCGGAGTAACTTGTACAGGGCGTAAAGAAAATATAAAATCCTGGACTTTTCCTTTGCTATTTTGACTTAACTTAACTTAGGGGAATATGATGGATGTTGTTTAAGATGTACACTTAAAAACACATAAAGTCGTGTTGTTTGTGTAGGCTTGTTTTGGCTACAACAATGCTTTAAATTTTACGTCAACCCAGACACTGAAACATCTATTATAGCTATTCTTTGTTGCCAACTCACACGCACAGTAAATGCATTTTATTATACCTGCAAGCTAACTCATAATCTTTTTTTTTGTTGTTGTTATTGGGACTAAACGACATGTCTGGACGCTTATAAAATTTGACACAATTTCAATATTTACGACTCAGAATATTTTTTGCATTGCTCACATTTTAAAGTTAACATTTAGTCTACTTGATCTACCAAATTCTGTAAAGACGCGTGCGCTGCTAGTCAATAAAAATAACAAGGGCAGTTTTACTTTTTACTGTAGTCTTTATGTATTTTTGAAACTATACACACACGCTTCACCATATTGGCATTTTACAAAAAATACGGCTTCTTTCCGTTTGATGCCATGGCCACATTTCCAAGACAAAGTAAAATTCAAAAAGTTCAAACACACATTATTTATGGGATAGGCCTTGTATAGTCCCAAAGCGCTTGACCTATCCTCGTCCAAACAGTCTCTCAATCCATTCACATCATCTGGGGCCTGGGCATCCCGTCCTGGTGCGCATGGTGGTTCGGATACCAGTGACCAAAAGTGTTCATGTAATTGTTCGGATGCATTTGGCCGCCTTTGTTTGCCATAGAAACCTCCCAAAGTTGTGGCAATCCGGGCGAGCAGGGCGAGATAGAGCTGGTGCTGTGAAGATGCTCGCCCTCTGATCCGCTGCCATGTTTCATAATCTTTTTGTACTTGGAGCGCTTATTTTGAAACCATATTTTCACCTAAAAGAAAAGAACACACACATGTGATTATTGTCAGTGTGGTTGGCGTGCGCACAATGGAAATAATGCACTGAAAGGATTTTATAGGCATTTTCCCCTTGTAAAATTCATTATGCTTTTCGCAATTGGTTTAAAGGGATATTCGAACAATAAAAGGGAAAGTCCTCATAACTCCCATTTTGTGTGTTGGTTTAGTAAATCCCAAGGCCTACTATTGGCTCATAGCAGGCAAAGGCACCACTAATCCATTAAAACTCCTATTGTTCGGGTTTTATGATTCCTGTGGAGCGTGGGCGCCTGAATTATTACGCCTAAGTGAGTAAAATTTCGGTTTGGTTCGTAATAAAAAAGCTATTTTAGACTGAAATAATGGTGTGAATTTGTGTAAAAATATTTAAAATGTGGGAAACGTGATAATAAAATGTTTCTTGATGGCAGGGTTTTAAAACAGCGAAAGGCAGCTCAGATGACAGACGAGTGGACTGGTTTGTTTGTCTGTTATTTTGAACCTGTCAGCTCGCGCGTCATAATTAGGCCATTGATATTGAGAGTGGAGAGAGATCAGTAACAATATGGCGACAAGTGACAAACTCATTTTTGGCCTCTTTCATGTGTAATGATTTGTTGACAGCGACGCGTGCACCTGTTTGTCCACTGTTTATAGGTGAAATTATTTATAATCGAAAAGTGTGTTGCCAAAATATAATTTACATAATCCATGTGGCCTATAATTCTGAAAGAAAACATTAAATATTAACATATTTTTTAAATCATTGACGAAAATTGGCACAGATTTTAAAAAGACAAAGCTGATTGATTTGTAATAATTGGTCATAAAATAAAATGTCACCAAAAAGCTGACAAATTTGTCTGTGAATGATCAGCCTGAATATATTTATTAGAATTTTTTGCTTGCGTATTACGTTATGAACTTGAAATGAGAATAAAATACACAGACCAACGGCGTAAATCAGGCCTGCTTTAGAGGATTGAGTTACAAACGAACTATGATGTTATACGTTTGATCTTCTGCAGCCTGTGATCCCCTTTACAGAGATGATAAGACTAAAAACAACATCCTCCGTGACACACCTCAGGTTTTACGGCACTCAATAACAAGGAACAGGCTACAGAATAGTCTCTAACGTTACACAGGATTTACTAAATATTGACATGAATAATTTGAACATTAGAACATTTTAAACCAGCCTATGTGTGTGAGTGTGTGAAAGAGTCACAGCCCACCTGAGTCTGCGTTAGGCCCAGTTTGGCCGCCAGGTCCGCGCGCTCAGGTAAGGCCAGGTATTGGGTTTGCTGGAAGCGCTGATGTAAAGCCTGAAGCTGCAGACTTGAGTAAATGGTCCGAGGCTTCCGGATTTTCTTCCCTTTTCCATTCAGACGAATGTCCCTGGTCTCAGGCACCGTGGGCTTGTCCCGGTCTGTAACAGAGGAACAGTGACAGTGTGGTTCTAAACACTAAGGTCTTTAAAATAAATATAAAGTTTATACAGGTATAATAAAATCAGTCTGGGTAATTGTTGTTGTCAGTTTCCTGTGGCCTATACAACTGTTGTATGTTAATGTTTAAACACAATAATAGACGACAGTGGTGTTACGCGTATTTAGCCTATAGACAAGAATCACTTTATATGCGGAATAAGAAGACACAGCCTAATATAATAATCTATGTCTTTCTAGTGTTTGTTGAGGTCAGAATATGTTCCTGAGGGATAGGCTACATGGGCCATAATTGTACCAAGCCACAGAAAATTATGGTGAATATAATGAACGGCTCCGTCTGCCACACTGAAGAAGCTTCATATCAGAGTAGGCTATATAGGACACAGTGTCTTATCTGGACTTTACTAAATCATGCACACGGTGAGCCTGAAACATACTGAAAAGATCAACATCTTGAGCTCAGGCCTAACTATCCTTTAAGGACCAAAGAGGTTTGAGAGACTGACAAGAACGCACTCGCCCCGGCTACATACCTATGAGCTGTGCCCGTCCGTGCGCCAGGCCGCTGCTGGGGCTGTGGCCGTGCGGGTAGGGCATGTAAGCGGACGGAGGGTGAGTGTTCACGGCGCTGGGGTAGGCGTGGTAGCCCAGAGAGCGCCCATAAGACGCGCCGCTGGAGAACGGGCTATCGTGCTGAGAGTGACCCGCAGCGTGGTGTAGCCCGTGCACCGGGTAGATGTGGGACAGTCCCGGGGCGGGCTGCTGGTGCCCGGGGTGTCCATGGCTGAACTCCAGGAAGGCTGACTTGGAGGGATCTGCTGCGTTGAGACTGTCAGGCGTGAAACCCATAGACATCATTAGCGGAGAGGCGAGTCCATCAAGTGTCGCTCTGACGCTCTCATGAGTTCTACCAAAACAAGTCCACGTTTAGGTCCAAGACTGTGGTGAATCCTCGTCCACACAGAACCAGATCATGGTGCATTTTAGCACTTTCCCAAAACTCACTCAAACTCAACGGGCTTCAGCCGCATCAGAGAGGAGCTGACATGGTTCACACACCTCCTCGCGCAGAGCTCACACTGGCTCCATCTGCGCGCGCTCTGATTGGTCTTCCATGGCAGCTGTCACGAGAGCCCTGCGCGCGCTCATTTACATACACGCACAACTCTTCTATAGGCTGCATGCACTTCCCTATAAGATCAAATATGAAGTGGTAAGAGGCATAAAATATTAGATTATGTGGAACAAAGACATTTGAAACGTGTACAAAAATGCTTTGGCTATAGGATATAGGTATATGGTAACAAGTGAACACTTCATCCAGGCTTTTATTTAAGCTATTTATATTCAGATACTTTAGCCGATTGAAAGTCAGCCTCTCCCATTTATAAACAAAG
>JAVQKG010243315.1:0-11225 GCA_036025885.1 Hypseleotris bucephala
CACATGCAGTAAAAAGACAATTTGGGCTTATTGACGGGTTAGCCTGAGGGCCGCATTTGGCACATAGGCCATAGTTTAGACACCCTTGTTTTATGGTCACATTACTAAAAAAAAAAATAGCCATGATAAATTAACTGTCAGTGTTTTTATTGCGATAAACTATATTACTGTATATTGTCCCATTCCTACATGTGACTCAACATAATTAAACTAAAAGAAAGCATTTAATGTGTAGCAAGATATCTTGGTGGAATGGAATCGGTCACCTCAGCAACGGCCCTTCTCGGTATCAATTTTTTGTGGCCCTCAATAAAAAAAACACCTCTGCCATAAAACATGAAAATTATTTAAAGGGACTAAAAACATATTCAGATTGATTTTAAAACAATATGTGGGAAGCACTGATATTGTCATGGTCCTCTCCACAGTAGCCTGTATTTCGAACGGAGCGAGAGATGCAAAAATCTACCTGGGCTTCTGCCAAAGACCTGCAGCAATGAACAACCTGACCCTGGCACACGGCCCTGGAACAGTTATGGTACTGGCAGAGATTCAATCCCCTTTAATATCACATATCTATGCTTTAGAGATGATTTGTTTAGCTGTAGTACAAACATTCAGTACTGCCAACTTCCAAACGCACCAAGACAAATGCCAAATCTGCAGTGAGAAATAAATTGTATTTTGACAGAACGACTTTGCTGTACTTTTGTCATCTTCAAGTAGACTGCACTGCATTAAGCATTGCATCATACAAAATAGACATTATTTATGTATTATGTTCGACACTAGATTACACACAAGTCAGCTGTGAGAAAATCTGTAATTCCTTCTTGTCTAATTTTAAAAAAAACATCTCCTGAATGTATGTGAATGATTGCAAATACCTTTAAATCTCTAATGTATTCAGAAAACAGTAAAAAACCCACCTGCCGCCTCTGCCGACTCGACGTCTGGATAAACCTATACACCGACGTGGTGTGTTCAGGGACGTGAGACAGAATCGGAAACGAGGATCTCCCAGTCCACCTTCAGACGGGCTCATCCAGGGCCAACTCCCAACCTGCTCCGACCGAGTCTGGAATTCAGAGAGAAAAGATTTTACATGTAAATGGGATATAGAGGCACATTTTCAGCCATTTAGAGCACCAAACCAGCCACAAATCATTATATCTGATATCATAAAATTAACATTCAACTGCCAAAGCAAAACAGAGTTCTGTGGTTTGTGTGGTCAGTAGAAAATGGTTTACCATAGCTCAGACAATATAAAGGGGGAAAAATGACTCAGAACTATGAAGCACTCAGAAATCAGAGACCTCTACCAAGGCAGCTCATTTTGACGAATCAATCCCAAAAAATAATCATCTGCCATTAAAAAATGATTTCTTGTGTCATTCCTAACCTACCCTAAAATGTCATTCAAGTCCTAGTTTTTGGGCAACGTTGCAGGTAGACAAACTGCGGAGTAAATACTGCCTTTCAACTACAGTTTATTCAACCAACCACCATCCTTTATACCTCAATCCAATCACTGGTTTTAAACATTTGAAGTGGTTCTACTGAGATGTCTGGACAAAATGTTCTTGTGCGGCCCTTTCATTGAAACTGAGTAAATATCTATCCACAATATCCACGTTATCCAGGCTCTACACTCATAACAGAATGATTGTTTGGTCCGTCGGTGCAGCAGACAGACAGAAGGATAAGTCTATAAATAGAGTCAAGTCACATGAGGCCAACACTCACAGCGTAGTACTGACAGCCCGCCTTCCTCCTGAACGCGTAGTAGCCATCTGGGTCGTTCTCCTCCTCCGCCTCCGAAGAACCTGAATGAATCTAGAGCCCAAACAAAAGTACGGTGATTTGATTTCATTGACCAAAGCTAAATTGTTTAAAAGCTTTATTATGGGGGTTTATAGTAATGTGTCCTTTATGACCAAATGAAAGATAATAGGGGCATTGACTGCGGTTGTTCATTTTCATTTCCAGGGGGAAGTCGTAAAATGATAATAGCGGTAAAACAATGGTGACATGAAAGAGTTTTTTTTTTACAATGGCTTAAAGAGATATCGGACCTTTTCAATATAATGAAGGAGCCATGAGTCAGCTACAAAGACAAGTGAAACTAGCCACAAATGCTAATAGTGGAAAAGTGCATTTACAATAGTTTTACCACCAGAAGTAAGCTGCAGTTTAAAAAAAAACAAAAAAACTGTACTTTACAACAGCACAGTAATGCAGTATTAATGACAAGAAAACTAACCTAAATAGTGTTAGTCATTCGAATAGTTTCAAATTAAATGGCAAATTCTTGAGCTACCAGTCAAGCTAAGTAGTCTGTGAAAATGTCAAGTTCATAAAAAATCCTTATAATAAGCTCTGCCAGACACTTTTTAAGTCAGTATATGGATTGTCTGTTGCACTAGTTGGGCCAGGTAAGTCATTATAATGGAGGTGTACCTGTGAGTAGGGCTCCTCGTCTGAGCTGGGGAAGTCGTACTGGTTCAGATCTTTCGGGTTGAAGATAACAGGGCCTGAATGGTGCGGTGCAGACAGGGGGATTTTAGGCTTCTTCTCGTATTTCCTCTTGGTTCGAACTGGCTCCGATTTCTCCGGCTGGAAAAGAGAGGCGAGCACTATGTGAGTATATTGAGAATTTCAATGTGATCATGGTTTTAGTTAACTTTGTATTTGTTGTACAACTGCTTCATAACTATTAAGTCCAAACTCAATGCACATCAAATTCAAAGTTAATCAAAACACTAATACGATTTATTTTACTTTTATATCAATGGAAACACTGGCATTGTTACAGTGAAGAGCAAAGCATAAATGAGTGCACTTCATCACAATACAAAGATCTTCCCAGATTAGAATAACTTCATATTAAAATTACATATTTTAACGCCATATCGACCACCCCTTATGTGAACATTCAAAGTTTTCAAAATTTCTTTTCAACATTTTTATATATCTAGGCGGTGTGAAAACTAGTGTAAAATAAAACAAGCAAAAATACTAGCAAAGTTTCAACATTTGATTCACCAATCCAGTGACATCTGCAATTTTCCAGTCAACAATGGGTACCACAACCAGCAATTGAGCACCACCGAAATATGACAAATCACAGTTAAACCGCTCCGAAATTTGAATGGGTCGTTGTTTTGCTTTGTTTCTGTCCAGGCACTCGATTTGTCATAACCCCAAGCCATTTCTATTCAATACAAAGGTGCAATGACTTCACACCAGCGCTGCCAAAACAACGCACGGCAAAAATGGATGTTTAAAATGGTACAAATTTCCTGCCCCAGATCCCAAATTGCCCACAAAGTCACAATAAATCTGTCTTTGGTTCACGCTAGCTGTTTACACTCTGCATAATGATGGTGGGGCTAGTTGCGATGCTACACACGGCTCTCTGCTACACACTGCCTTTCCATTGATATGCAGATGGTGCCACGTGCCAGATGCCAGCGTTCGGGCCAGATGGTTGTGTGTGATCCTGGCCAGTACACGCCAAATGAACCTGACTCCCCCCATGGGACCTACACAGTGCGCACCCTCGTCAACCAGGCTAACCGGGATTAAGCGCGTGCCATTGGGTGTTGTACAATGCTAGGTCTACAGTGGAGTGGAAGGAAATCAATGGGGGGACATGCAGGTTGGAGGTGGTGTAAACAGCGGAGGAGGAGATGTAAACAAAAGACTAGAGTGAAGTCAAGCTGGGAATAGAAACAGAGGGAAGCCGGGGGTTTTGAATGAGGGAGAGGAGAGAGGGTCAAGGAGGAGTGTGGCAGGGCTATAGGAGTTAATGTGGTGGTGGAATGAGACAGCAAGGAAGTAATATTACTGTTACTTTAAAAGGATATCATGCAAAATAGTAAAAGGTAGATACTTGAGTAAGAAAAGAGAGAATTTGATGAAAAGAAAAAAATTAAGTAGAATATTTTGATTTTTATTGAGTGGAAAATGAAAGATAGGAAGCAATGTTCTTAAAAGTACAGTTGACACAGGGTTCAAAAGGCCAAACACGTTATTTCCTGTTTACAAAATAAAACTACAATGCTAACTAATTTGCTAACAGCAGTTTCAAAAGCCCTTTCACAATGTATTTTTTTTAATGAGTTTAAGGGAGAATATGATATAATAATAGTTTATTTTGAAAACAGGAAATAAGAATGTGTTTGGCTGGCATCATTTGAACATGCGTTCTGGGTCAATTTATCACAAGTTACTGAAGTAAAAGTGGCTGACGAAATTACTAACCACATCTAGAGAGCGCAGACAATGCAATGGTAAAGATATAGTGGGCTAGTGGGCTTTCCAAATACCATTTAACTGGACTAAGATAAGCCTAAACCAGGGCTAACACAGGGCTAAACTAGGACAAAACTAGACCTAAACCACAGTAAGCTAGAGAAAAAAGAAATAGTAGGCTAATTAGCAAAAATGAAATCTGATTGTATCTGTAGTGTACCATGGATTTTTAAAACTCTATCTTTTTAAGCCCGCGATTCAGTGTGTCCCTTGAACATTGCTCCAGTCCATTTCTCCACTTCCATGTCTTTTGGAGCTGTCAGTAAATGCTCCCTTTCACTGGTGTATTGAGTTGTATTGAGCTGCAGTAGTACATGATGTATCGCAGTGAATGGAGGGAGAACACACTCAGGTGAAGGCCGGCCTCAATCGCATGTTCTTTCAATGTGAGCTGCCAATCAAAAAGCCCCCGCACTCCCATCTGCAGTACTGTACCACTATTCACTGTGCTACTGACATGAACACACCCAATGTAAAAAGAAGTACTGTACAATAACATGTGTCCAATCTAAATCACAGGGAACTAAATGATGTTTTATAGCAGCTTCAGTCAAAACGCTTCATTCAGTCCACTACAACATGCTACTACTGATGGTGAATAAATGCAGCAGTGGGAACCATGGTAACGGCAACAATAATGGTCACTTCCGGTCATTCAGAGGGGGAGAACATACCTTTCATTACAATGGAGAAGAGCTGCTAAATTGTCTTCTACTCATTTAAATACAGCAGCAAATACAAACTTAATCATAGACTAAAACAACAACAGTGATCCAGTGATCCAAATTTGCTCAATAAATACAAAGATTAGTGATTGTTAGCTGCCTTTTACATGCTAACATAATCGAAGAAAGGGTTTTTTATACCCCATGCCAGAGACCACGCCCCTAAATCCAATTCTGATTTTAAATTATCTTGCTCAAGGACACCACAACTGAATGACATGGTTAAAGAGTAAGGTTGGATCTAGCCTCAGTTCTGACCATACATGTTTTCTTATGTTATCAGTAATATTGTACATGTTATTTGTAAATCTCCAAGTGCTCCATACCTTCTTGTAGTCCTTGAAGTCCACATGGTCCTGGTGTCTGTACTGGTTACTGTTGGACAGAGGCAGGAGAGGGATGGTGTAGACAGGCTTCACTAGAGCTCTCTGGGCCAACGCCTCAGCCATCACCTCAGCCCCCAGGTCAGGCATGGTGTTTCTGAAATACAAGGAATAAATATATATAAAACATGTTTCAGACACTTTACTAAGGAATGTTCAGTGTTAATGCCCAATGCTTATTATTGGTGTGAAATAAAAAGCATTAGGCAAACAAAAACTACAACTCAATTTAAACAATCAATCGTTTCGCCACTCTATACTGCTTCCAACAACAAATATTGCAAATTAGCCATGGGACAATATACATTTTTGGGTCAATGATGATATATAAAAAAAAGTGTCTATCACCTGAACTTATATTAAATACATTCAATATTGACAAGATGTGTTCACAGCGAAATCTAAAAGGGCATTGGGGTGAAAATAAATGATAACTGTGATTATCAAAATAATAAAAATATCTATAATAAATTAATTGTCAGTGTATTTATAGCGTATCCCTATTTCAAATATTGTTCAACCCAGTCACAAAAATAAACGATCTAATTAGCTGTTTATACATGCTTTAGACCTGCCCCTTTGCCCACTTGAGAATATTTTCTTAGCTGAACCAAAACGGGAAAGTCATTCAGCGTTCACAAATGACAGAAAAGCCAATAACATACAATTTATACAGCTAAATAAAAAAACGAATGCAATGCCAGATAAGCAACTTCAGACCAACTCCACCCCAGCTGAGGTATGACAAAAACCATCAAGTGTGCTCCTGGTGTATCTCCTGAAATAGACTGGTGTGAACTGGAGTGGGGCTGAGACGGGAGAGAGCGGGGGGGATAACAAGAGGAAATTGAAATGTCACCGAGAATCAAAGCACTTCAGAAAGACGCGGCCAATTTAGGCTTTGCACCGACAGGGACTTTCTGAGCAAAAATTCATTCAGTCGCCTGTCATGTTCAGATGCATCACAACAGAGAGGGGGGAGGGAGACGTTCAGAAAGAGCTGGGGATGGAAATATAAACGATAGGTAGGAAATAGTAGGAAATAATGGAAACTGTGCAGAGAAGACTGGGCAAGGACTAAACCCAGGACTGAATCAAGACTAAAACAGGACTAAATTAGGGACAACGGAAGATTGCAAACAAAATAAAACTGAATTTATTAGGACTAAACCAATTCTAAACATGGCTTATACACCAGTTTACAGACTAGGGACGGGACACTGTACAATATATAATAATATTATTGATCGCAATAACAATATATTTTTTAATGATCGTGATATTCGTTCATTGCAATAATTGTCATATATTTGCACCTAAATGCCCTTTAGACTTTACTGTGAACAGATAATATTTTCTATTTAGTATCAGGTTAGAGAAGTTTGAGCCTACAATAAAATTCTAAACAAAATATTCAGAATCCAAACTAATATTATTGTAGCAATTATTACGGCCAAGATAACTGTGACCAAAAAAGTCAATATGGTGCCATGTCGATTACAGAGCTGAACTAAGACTAAATCAGATTGAATTAAAAAGGATACCAGGTCTAAACAACAAGAGTGGCTTAATCAAGTGTAAACCTAGTCTCCACTATTACTAAACCATGTCTAAATAAGGACATAAATCATCTCTAAACTTGTACCAACAGAAGAGAAAGGCTGCCATAGGGGAAGAACAAACAAACTACTTTGGTTAAACAAATGAGCCCATTATAGGACAGCACAGGTTGAAGTGTACACTGATAATGTATGCGGTAGGAGTGTACATAACTGTTGCCCCAATTAACATGAGCAGTGAGGCCTGACTGTAGAGGGCAGTGTGTGGTCAGTCTATAATGAACCACACATAAACATCACTCAAATCAACACACAGGTAAACCACAGGGTCAGTTAGACATGTTCACCTTTACTGTGGAAATGAGTTTAGAAACTATATCGGGAGGATACAACGTTATGGTCTGCAATGCCTTTCGAAACAAAGCCCCACTGTTCATTTGACAATTCATTTCTAAAAAAAAAAAAACTATCCTAACTAACTTATCCACTATCACCAATGGGCCATTCGGTACATTACTAAAGCATCACTTAAACCATATTTCATTTATAAAACAGCTGCCAGTTAAACAAACAAGCCATGTCCCTAATGGTGTATCTCAATCTAGGGAAACTAGCTAGGGTGAATAGCAACAACACTGGTAAGAACATTTCCGGTTGATTCTTACCTCTTCTCCACGATCTCCAGTGTCAGGTGCAGTAGCTCTCTCTTGCTCTTCTCTCGCCGTTTGATCATCTCCAAAATGGTGACCGCTCGGCTCAGGTCCCGCCGTAGTTTCAGCATCTTCTCGTAAGACGCCTCGTCATTCTTACGGTTCTGGAAATAGATTTGAAAAAAAAATGGTTTAGTTGTTGTCAAAACAATTCACACCAACACAGAAATGGTTGATATTCCGAGCAGCATGATATTTAACTAAAATGCGCCAAAACAACTTACTGAATTGCACTGTCCCCTTTTAAATAAAACATCAAATTAAAAAGGAATAAATAAAGTCTAAACCAGTACTTAACCAAGCCTCAATTGGGTCTTAACCAGGTGTGCAGACTGTGTGAAAGACTGCCAGAACTAAACCAGAACTACACCAAGTCTAAACCCACATTAATCCAGTACCACGGTCATCGCGCTTCTACTCTACTGAAAATGCTTAAAAAGGATAAACAGGCACTGACAGAAATAGCCCAATTAAATGTGTAAAAAAAAAAAAACATTGACACGCAACTTGCTACAATTTCTTGCTTTTCCACAAATTTGCACAGTATGGTGTAATGTATAGAAAACTAAATAGCAAACGCATACAAACCTTCTGTTAATGATGGAAAAATCTGTGTTCTAGGTGTGGACTTTGTAGGTGTGAAAACAATAGTCATTTGTTGATAAATAGTTATAAAATCAAGCATTTTTCAGCACTTCATTTTAAAGTCAATCTCTTTTCAAACCTTGAAACACAACAAAATTCAAGCATTTTCAAGGATGTGTATGATCCCTGTAATTTAAACTGATAATGTATTTATTATTGCAGTCTAAAAGCCCTATGCTGTTGTTGTCCGTTACCTTCCTGGTCTGCATCTTCTCCGTCCGGCGTCTGAAGGCCACATAGGGGTCGCTGGTGCTGGATCCGTCCCGTCTCTCCTGTTTGACCGTGGGAATGACCGAGCTCTTACACAGCTTCCTCTTGTGGCTCCAGTATTCAAACACCTCTCTGATCAGTTCATCGTCCTCCTTCAGCAGCAGCTTAGCCTCCTGGAGACTCACCTGCTGCAAGACCACAGACATATTTTCAACAAAAAACTAGACTATTGTTTGTGATGATCTACAGGAGCAACTAAAGAAAATATAACGCCTGACAGTGCTCATATTCCCCCATAACTTTTCCACACAGTAATTTGCACCCGTGGTTCAGCATTGTAGAAGTAGTATTGCTGTGAGTGAGTGGGTTTAAGCTTTGCAGACAACCACAAGCCTTTTAGCAAAACTTTTTATCAAGATGGGGACACTGAAAAGCGTTATGTATGCTGCTATATTTCTTATAAAATCGTTAAAAACTAGTTAGAAGTTCCTCATTTGGCTACATCCTACATCGTTGTTTTGCGCTTCAGCCAATCTCTTTCCAATTCTACCAGATTGATAATGAGTAGAACTAAATACAAGAGCGCTACATTTATCAATCAAGCTATTTCCAGGTTAACACACACACCATGCACAGTTAACAATTAGTTGCAGTGCTGACACAGAGACATGGGAGAACATGAGCAATTCGGACTTCACTGTTAATTCATTTTCCTCGTGAGAAACTTATTTTTCCCATTAGACCATTTTGCCACTGTCCCTTGTGTTAATGACAGACACAGGGTATAATAGATTACATTATATACCTGTTGTCCACTGCCCTTCTCCAGTCGGTCGATCATCTCTTCAAACTGTAGAGCTGTGATCTCCATCTTCTTCCTCAGTTTATTCACAAACAGGTCGTCGTCTGAGTCCAGGTCATAGTCCGGCTGCTCCGTGTCCAAACTGAAAGCTGTGGAGAGGCCAGGAAAAACACATTGTTATGACCAAAACAAAGCTTGGTTGTGTGAAAAATGACCACTGTATCGACTTTCCAGATAGATTTTTCCCAACAAGTGGTCATGAAATGTACAATGACATGATGAGAATGTAAGTGAAGTCATTGACACAGTATGGCTGCCACTCTCTGTAAGTCTGCCCCAGGTCAGTTGTGGCTATATTTTACCACCCCCAGTGTACTACACTGGAGTGAATCAATAAAATAATGGACTCAACTAATAGACTTTCGAAATTAAACAGTACTTTTTAAAGGGAAACTTTCTTATGTTATTCCAAATCATTAAATAACAAGCCAGGTCAAGTGAATCAAAATAAACTAAACTAAAATCAGGCTTGTATTCAGTATTTTGAAGGACTTTAATCACCCTGGTTTATTCAGTTTTCAATCTTAGAAAGTCCAAACTAAATAACACCATTTAAGCATTCATACTTGTTCCATCAACAAATTAAAATGGTCTGAAATGGTTTTTTTTTTCTTTTGAGCAATTGCCCAGTACTGACTCAAAACTCATTATAAAAGACAAACAACAACTTAACCAGCTATTTATGAAGAAAATGATTTGTGGCTTTGGGTTTTGCAGCTTTACCGATAGTTGCTCTGAGTTGAGGACCTAGCCAAACAGCAAATACAGTTTTAGGTTGGACTACAAGTGTATGAGAATTGGCAATACAATGATAATTTGTAAATAACCAGATATCATTGCAGCATAAACAAGGTTCTACATCTTTTTGAAGATGAAATTCAAGTACTTTCAGCATTTTCAGGTGTTTTCAAGCACCATACAACTGAACAATTGGTGTAGTTTGGCGCAATATTCCTTGTCACTGAATTGTTTAAAGAAATAGATAAATAATACTATTTCTTGGCACAGACTTCTGGGTGTGAAAACTACAGTCATTTATTGTGATATAAATTCAAGCAAGAGAGATTTCAAGCACCCATAATACCCTGTATACAACTGTGATTTGCCGATTGTGTTAATGCCCTAACAGATTTCTGACTGTGATACTAAAAAAGAAACTTGCCAAAACTGACCAAATGAACAACACAGCACAAAAGGTCCATGCTTCTTAATGACAACTCTATCGTGACTACAACCTCTCCAACACACCACCATAAACACAGACAAAATGAGATGTCTTGCTCAGGAACCCAACAACAAGGTAGGAAAGGGACTCACACCGACAATCTTTTACACCACTGCTGCCAATAATGAGTAAAATGGACACTATGTATAGATATATGGACAGTAACTCACGCTGGATGTGAATGAGCTGCTTTGGCATCTTGAAGTCCCCGGGGTACAGAGACTCGTAGTGTGGGATGTTGCACTCGGCCTCTGGAACCGGGATCACCATGTTGTCCCGTTTCTCCCCGTACACCTGCTGTGCC
Organism: Hypseleotris bucephala; assembly: GCA_036025885.1. Lineage (NCBI taxonomy): Eukaryota > Metazoa > Chordata > Actinopteri > Gobiiformes > Eleotridae > Hypseleotris > Hypseleotris bucephala. The sequence goes on from JAVQKG010243315.1 coordinate 10,944, forward strand.
GAGATGGCCCTCTGAAGATGGTGCTCCTATAACACACACACAAAAGGAAGGGTTAAGTCACAAGGCTCAAAATAAATACATATATGCCAATGTTGTGGATTAATCAATTTTAAACTGGTTTATGCTGAATTATAATGCAGTCAATCCCTTGAGCTTCTCATAAAAAGGCAAAAGCTTACTTCAAAACAATCAATAGATGGTTGACTTCCATTGTTACTGTGCTTCATTGTAATACAGAGACTGCCTTTAATTATTTTTTACTTATGCCACAATGGAGCAATT
>JAVQKG010243335.1:0-10317 GCA_036025885.1 Hypseleotris bucephala
AATAATTTTGGATGCATTTAGAACCTAGATGACAATGGTTCTGCTGCTGAGATGGTGATGGAGGAGAGTGAGATGGTTCTGCTGCTGAGATGGTGATGGGACAGACTGTCTGGAAATAAAACGTTAGTTTTTACCTTAATTTAAGATGTCAAAAGCTATACCAGTCTTCACTTTCTTATCATTTAACTGATATTAAGTTGTAATACTCTTTCAACACACTCCCATCTAAAGCTCTTTATCTCCAAGGCGGGCCACGACTTCAATCACAGGCCCACTTCCTGTTTCTGATCACATGATGCTCCCCGGGGACTCTGATAGGCTCGTGCGCACACATCTCTGTCTTCCTCAAAAGACGTATTCATTTCCTGTGCTTTGAGTTAGGGGACAGGCCAATCTGCCGAGATAATGATCTGTCTGGGCCCATTGACAATAGTGTTTCCGTGGGCGTCCTACGTGTTCTATACCTGAACTGGAAGAAGCCATCAATCACAGCCGGAGATTGCCAACATGCAGTCAAAGAGTGAGAGCTGATAGAGCACCCATCAAATAATCATCTGTGCTTCTCAAAATGTGGGATCTGACCCATTGATGGTACTTAAGAGTGGATTTAGTTGTATTTATAGCCATATGATTTTTTTAATATTTCATTTTCTTTACTTTACTCCAAGAAATTGCATTTGTGAAGTCAAACCATTTCTGACTTGCAACTTGGTGTGAGAAGTTTGAAAACCTTTGATCTAGATGCAATAGAATAGTTGACAATAGCTTTCTTTATATATATCAAACGCTGCATATGACACAGTCTATATAGCCATGACAAAGATATATGTATGTATCAGTGGAGACGCTCTGCTGGGAGGCACATATAGAAAACCACTTAGAGATGTCTATTGAATACCAAGACAGCATGGCTCCAATATGTCTATTCAGCGGCAAACAATGAAGATCTGCATACAACAGTGAAATTAAGCATACACATTTCAATCAGTAACAAGACTGTATTTCCAAGGTGGCTTCAGAAAGTTTAGAGATTGTATTGTATGAATGACAACTACATGCACTTCAAGGACAATCTTAGGCTTGCAAAGAGATGGGCCTGCCAAGATCAGGATTTTAATTGAATTCAAATTTCTGCCTTACACAGAAGACTACTGCTATATAATACAATTTTGATACGTATTTTACGTTTTTAAATAACATGAACACTGACATTGTTATAGTGAAAATGACGGTGAAGTGCAGAGCATAAATCAATGCACTGTATCACGATCCAACGATCTTCACAGATTAGCTCGATCTTCATAACTTCATATCACAATTTAATTTTTATTGCCACAATGTGAGACCTGGATACATGTATGCCTTTGTGTTCATCTATTCTATCCAAATGCTTATATCCAATTAGAAACAACTTGCATTATTTTATCCGTAGGTAGTTAAAGGTTTTATATAGCTTGCTTGGAAAAAGAGTTTGAATATAATCCTCCTATTCTATCAACCCATTAATGAACAACAGCTATGGGTGCCCGTGTCGACCATAAGGCTTCTTCCTTTACTCACTCTGTTGAGCTGCATAGCCAAACACTTGTACCTCTGAGGCCTGGAGCGGAGGAGTGGACTGTTAAAAGATTCAGCTCGTGGTGCGTTCGGGGGGTCATTACGGTGTGGGAATTTGGAGTTCTGAATGTATGTGCTTACCTCTGTGCACTGGAGCATTGTGGACGATCATTATAAGGTCGCAGCAGGGGTGAGAGAGGATTCAATAGAAGGTGAGTCACAGGACAGGCTGAGAGGGGAGGGGGGTCGATATTGGTGTGTCTGCTGGGAAACACCCCCACTGTGTGTGTGTTAGTGTGTCTGTGTATGTTTGTGTGTATGTGTGTTTGTGTGTATGTGTGTTTGTGTGTGTGTGCATGTGTGTGTGTCGACTGAACGAGTGGGAGGGGATTCTCACCAAATTACCTTTTATTCCTTAACCTCTCAATCTCAGTGTGGTGCTCCACTACAGATTACTACTGCTGCTGGGTTTAGCTGTTGCTTCAAATGGAGGATGTCTGGAGTGTGCTAGTAAGTGGATGTCTAAAAAAAACACTGGCAACGTGTAAAATGCCAGGAATACACCACCACACACATTTGGAATTGTCAACAATTTACATACACTAAAATAAAAGAGGACTTTGAGTAATTTAATTGCATCTTAATTCCCACATAATGCTATTATATACAATACATGTGTAAATGTTACATTAATCTTAATTATATTCAAACATCTAATGTTTATGTAAACAAATTACACAAATAATTCACATAGACTTTGTTTAACTTTAGAGGAATATTTACCTAAAAACTGTACTGTTTATATAATTTGGAAGTCTATGTAATCCATATAATATTGTGGTAAGGGAAGGATGGCTTGCCCCTCGACCACCACCAAACACTAATCACACAACCACATTTATACTGAAAGCAATGTGGGTTAAGAGTCTGACACAACCACAGTGTGCACTGGGCAAGGATTCGAACCAGCGACCCTCTGGTTGCAGGATGAATGCTTTCCTACTTTCTCAGTAAATGTTTTCCTTCAAGCATTTTATATCTAAAGAAATTCATAGTGGTCAATATAGTCCAGTCCTTAGGGACAGTGGGCTGATTATGTGTGAATATTCTCACTTCATCAGCACATTTACATATACTCTCCATATGTCAGTTTCAATAGCTGTGATATTTCTGTACATGTTGGATGAAGCCTTTGTCTAATTTGATCATTCTATTGTTTTTTCATTTTTTTATAAAACGAACATCGTCAAAGAAAGTTAAACAATGTGCTCGCAAACTAATTGCGTTTCCTGGTTTCGATGATTGCTTGAGGGAGATTTCTTTCCTTTCTTGTATGCTCACAAAGATTTTTCATGCCTAAATGCCCTAATTAGTACCCGAAATGAGCTTTTTGTGGAGCGCTGCAGTCGGATCTCTAACCTCTGGTGCACAGCGGAGCAGCAGTTCAATATTGTGATTATGTTTCATTTAGATGAAGTTTGTAGCAGAGGGCCCATACCCGCCGTTTGGGACCCACTGTGTGCACTAAAGTTAGCTCTCAGAAAACTTCTAACATTGATTCTTCTGAAAGTATAGAGTTGTACCTGATGTTATAAAGAAAGACATGTTTGAACTGAAATGTATGGGGTAGTCGATAAGGGTTTGGTGAGGGAAAGTGGGGATTAGCTACGTTAGCAGTGAGGTCATGCAAGTTATTCTTAGATTTAGTACAAATATATTATAATCATTTTGGACACTGTAATAAATGATTAAAATTTGAAATGCTAATGCTAAAATTCTTGTACTAACCAGTCTTTATGTCTTGTCTGTGTTACTGTGGGTTCCCTCGGTCTCGCTTCTGCCCAAATATAGTATGTGTTATAACAATTGATAAAAAAAGTAATTAAATGAGCAAGAATAGTTGTGTTTGTCAACCCTGCGACTAACTCACTGCTTAAATGAAAAATAGCATAGGTTTTTCTTTGTGAATGATAAAAAAACAGGGATGCCTTGTGTGATAGACCACTGGTGTGTGATTTCACTCGAGTAAGCATTCTACCTGGTGTTGATAGGTAAGCGTTCTGCTCTGTTGAAATTACATAGGGTAAAAAGGATTCTGTGATATTGGCTTTATGCTTTGTGCCTTTAACAATGGAGTCAACCAACCAACTACTACACCACAACACATACTGGATGCATTTGCACAGTTCTACAATAGTAAAGGATTGAAATCTAAATCAAGTTGATAATTAGTATTTCTTGCAGTCCCAAATTGTTGTTTTACCAAAGTTTGCCCAAGCCCTTTCCTTGCTTTGCTATTCTCCTCTGCCTTCTACCTAAATACCAAATCATGATGGATTTGTGAGTCGAAACGCGGACTCTTGAAACAAAATGATTAGTCTTGTAGCGAGTGTGTTTGGATTTTGATCGCCTGACGTGGGCTGACATTTAAAGCTCACGTTTGGAGAAAAAACGGGCAAAGGGTGCTATCAGTTTGCATCTTTATATACGAGATCTGACACTCAAATCAAAAATATAGTTATTAGAGATCCATCTATGTAATGTATATTGAAAATTGTTTAAAATAAGCTCTATTAAGTAAGGGTGGGCGTAATGGCGATAAAAATTGAATCGTGATATGAAGTTGTGAAGATAGAGCTAATCTCGGAAGATGGTTGAACCGTGATACAGTGTAGTCATTTATGCTCTGCTATTCACTGTCATTTTTACTGTAACAATGCCAGTGTTCATATTAATAAAAAAGGGAAATACTTATGCCACCTCTACTATTAAGGTTGTTTTTGTGGCTAATGTGCAATAAATAAGCCAAGGTATACACAGTAGTTGATCAAGGGGATAGTGGTCTAGTCAGATTCATTAAAGGTAAATTGACTTGACAGGCGTGACCAGGATCAGTGCACTATTGATCAGCTGCTGTCATCACTTTAAGCTGACTGGTGCTGAGGGAAGAGGAGTGAAGCTTACTGTACACAAGACTGCAAGTGGAGCCATTCAGTCAAGACCACACTAAAGCAATGAAGTTGAATTGTTACCCATATAAAAGACTAAAATGACCATAAACCCAGGTCTAAATCTAGAAAAATGATAATGCAGAAAATACATTTTAAATAGGGCAAATCATGCATTATAACAGGAACAAACCAGGACTAAAGCCGAGAAAAACTAGGACTAAAAGTTAACTCCCACTAACTGACGTGCCAAATATAAAATCAAATAGCTTACTCTAAATTCTAAAATGTCAACTACCCTCGCTCTAACACAAAGTCCAATTCCACTAGTCCACACACCATTTTTTCCTTTTTAGTGTAAGAACAAAAATATAATTCAGCTGTCATGCAATGCACACTTGTACTTTTTTTTTTCAAACAAATCTATGCTTTCTTGTCACAAAAATATTCACCAGTTCTCCAAGCAGTAGAACGTTATCAAACTTGAAATAAAATGTTATCCGGCTTGCTTGAGTGCAAGATTGTATTTTCCCTTTTTATTGCACTGATAAATAAATTACTCTTAGCCACTTCAAAATGTGCAGCTTGACCATTCAAATCTTGGGTCATCGTGGAAAAGACCAATTAGCCTCAAGTAACCATTAACTGAAAATGGAAAAATTGTATTGCAAAAAATCCTTTTATTGAACAGTCCAGTTTTTGAGACAGAATGTTCTCTGGGAAGGTTGAGTGAGTTAAAGACAGTGTAAGTGATATAAGTTGTTCCTATAATCGGAGACATAGTGATTTGGGAGACAGGTGAAGAGAGATGGCCTTCATAAAGCTTTTGACGAGCTATGGTTGTTGACAGTGGAGTGAATCTTTGACTTCGAGGTATAAGCCATTGGTCTGTTTGTCTTCAGTCTGGGGCTAAGAGAGAGCTGGTATTTTTAGAACAGCTGCAAGTTCTGTCAGAAAGAAGGAGATGGAGACTGACAGACAAAGACAAAGGAAGTTTCTGAAAGTTTAAATGAGAGTTTTGAAACTGGACAGTAGATTTGGAAGGTATTGTGTTGAGGAAAGTTAAGTCTCTTTATTTTTGAGAAGTTTAGAGACAGAATGTAAGAATACTGACAGTGGATTGCTAACTTTGTCTTTGTGAAAAATCTATCAAAACGGATGCAATGATTTCAAAGGAGAATAGTTGGTGACTTGGAATTTGAGAATGAATGGTTGTCTTTCCCTGTCTTATCCACCTAAAGCCCATAGTTGGCTCCACATAGGCGCAAAGCATAAGAATTAAAAAACTCAAATCACAAAGCTGACATATGACTGACTATGGGTTCTGGGTATGCGTATTCTAGCATGCATGTATAACCCACCTAAGGCCCCTAGCAGGCTCTGTTTAGGTCAAAAACACAGCCTTACATAGCTGACTTATGACTGCTCAAGTTAATTCAAACATAATTGATTAGTTACTGTAGCTACAATATGTTATGGCATTCAGAAAATACAGTACATAACCAAATGCATTGAACACGACCTTTTCTTTATATCTATTGCAAAATTGAACTTAGATAACCTTGGGAGGCAAAAGTTTAGCTCTAAATGTGACTTTATACTATTACAGAAATTAGATCGAGTATATCAAGCTGTCATGTTTTGCCATTTGAGACCTTTCACGTATTAGAAGACTATCTGACAGTCTTCAGACAGTGATTGGTCATTACTGTCAGAGCAGACTCGATATTTTTGCATGATTTTTGCAAAGTGTCTGAAATTTAAAATACATGCTTCTTGATTTGACAAACCCGCAAAATCTCCACATAAAATCCATCTCACTAGAAAGTACACAGTGACCTGGTATTGAAAACCACCAGGATATCAGCACAGCCTTCTCCCCGGCAGCCCCTTTCACACCCGCGCCATTAGAAAGTGCACATTGGCATTTCTCGCTCAACAGAAAAAAAAAGGCAGGATTGATTCGGAGCACCACCTAAGCACAATGCACTAAAATGGCATTGCACCGGTGTAATTTCTCAAGCCCTGGTCTATCACTCACCACCTGCCAAACCAGAGCACCATTATGTGATTAGAAAGGCAACAAAATGTCAGGCAACTGGCCAGTGACATAGCCATTTGAATGAAGAAAAATATATAGGGGACGATAATATAGCCGTCCCGACACTTGGAGTTCCCACTGGACCCACTTATTCTTTTTAACAGCTTGTTCAGAGAAAGGAGCCTCTTCCTAAATTTGTTAAATGACTAAGTTTGGAACAAGAGAGAGATAGTTTAATAAGCTTCTTCGAAAAGTTGGGCTATATTTCATCACAGCTTATTGAACACTTTACTCCCGGACATATGGTGAATTGATTTTCGCAGCAAATAGTCGATCTTTTAAGTCATTTTTCTCCCTAATTTTGCTGCTGGAGAACAGGTTTAGGTAGATGGCAATTAGGTTGTGCTAAACAAGTGAGGATGAGCATGAAACTTTAGGGAAATTTAATAAAAAAAAAACAAAAAGAAAGGATTGAAAAACATAACTTCTAGCACATTTTTTGGTAGCTCTATTTGCTTCCTGTTGCAAACATACCCAGGGCGCTGCAGTGTCAGTAAGTGTTATCAAGTTGACTTTAGTGCTACAGTTTGTATTGATTTTTGTGGCTATGTTATATTGTGGTAAAATGTTGCACTGTGTAACTTCTAATAAATAATTTTCAGCCTCTCACAGGCCATTGCTGCAACTATATACTTCATTATGTGTAAAATACTTAACAATGACTGTAAAAAGTTATACATTAACTTACAATCCCCTGAAAATGTATCTTGATTTTTAAGTGATGTAATGCAAGAAAAATGAATCCCATTTATGGTGCATATTAGTGACTTAAGGCATGAGTGAGTAGTAAGGTTGGAGCCTGCATGTCCTCCCTGTGTTGCTGTGAGTTGCTGATGAATGGGAGACACAACCACTTTAAATACACAACTCTCTAAATTGTCACATCAAGCATATTCAAGTGTTATATCATGTCAGTGTTATCAAATAATGATTATATATATTAATGATCTGTAGTTTGTTTGCATTGCATTGACACCACACATTTTTCTAACAAATTCAATGTTATAATCCCAAGGCCAAATGCCCCTTTTATCACCTATGTAATGTTAGTGCAGTTCTACATGTATGGTGAGAGAGTATGTATGCAGTATATATAGAGTCAGCTCTGGGCCTATGCACTGTGGATATACTGACAGAGGATTAAGAGGGCTGCAGATCTCTGTTTCACTCACTGGTTACAAGAGTCAGGAGGCTAATCAGACACACAGGCTTTTCACGCTTTATGGGAATAGTTGAAAGAGATTGTTTGCCTGATGTGAATGTAAATCACGGCTTGTGTGATATTGACAGTTCTATTGTGGACACAGATAATGGAGAGAGAAGACTGGAGCCATGCATATTCAGAAAGGGACACAGTCAAAAGTGCAAAAGTCTATGTAGATTAATTGCTTTTTAATCTTTTTTATGTTAGATTTGTTTATTTTCATTTATTTTTTAACAAATACGTTTGCCCCACAATCCATTCTATTTGTTGGGGCTGTACAACTTAAATGCTTAGTTCATTGGGGTTTCTGCAGAAGGGGAGAGGCTATGAAGGGATCCCAGACCTACTTCACTTTGAATATTTCTGAATGGGCAAGGTAATAATATAGTTAATGAGACTGTATACCTTTGCAAGAAACTTTATAAATAGAATACAGCAGACAACTACCAAGGCATTGACCATGTTTGACAAAGATGCTCAAACCAGGTGTGTTTTAGTTAAGGGGTAAATGCTTTGAACTCTTGTATACAAACCATTATATCTCACAGAGTTCCACCAAAACTATTAATTTATTTATTTTTGGCTGGAGCTTCTATTTAATGCTGTATCGTCCAACATAATAACATTGCATGAATAATGTATTGTTACTGTGTGTTTGTTGGTCATTTAAATTCTCTGAGAGTCACTCTTGAAAGAAATCTGACCTTTCTGTTTATTGTGGTGATATGGTAAATCTGTTTATTGGTTTATTGCCTAATGCTAATTTAATAAGACCTATCATTATTACTTTATTGCCCATAATCTGAATGACCACAGGCATAAGTGCTGGAAGCTATTGCTCTTAAATTTTGAATGTCTATAGCAGCACTAGACATGGCAGATGAAATGTTAAGATGCTGTTAAAATGCCATGACCATAAATAAAACATTTATTGGCTATATAAAAAAAACATAAGTGCTTGCTAATCCATATACTATTCATACAAACTGGCATACATAAAATAATGGTGTTGACCACAGTAATACAGTGAATCTAATGTGTTTCAGCACCTAAACTCCAAGTCATTGATTTCTATTCTGACATATTTAACCTCCATTGCACCACACAAACCTAATCAATTGTTCTAAGACACTAAAAATCAAAGTGTGTACCACAAAGGTCAAATCCTTCAATATAGATAAACAAAAGTTGTGTTGGCAGACGCATGTAGAGCTCTTTTTGTAAACAATTATATGTTTTGGCACGTCTATGGTAGCCTTGAAGGGACATGCTGACAAAAATTGAAAACCTTCTCTTCCAAATATGACTGATTGTAAATAAGGGTGCTGCTTCCTCTATGCAAAAAAGCTGTGGGTTTGATTCCCTGTCTGCATGTCCTCCCTGTGTTACAGTGTTTTTTTCTGCTTCTTATTAACATTCAAAGTCTATATGTATAAGTCAGAATTGCTGAATGTAAATTGGTTTGCATTTAGTACCACTTAATCTGCACACATTTAGACAGATGTTTTGCTTGTTCACTTTTACCTGAAAAGAAAAATGAGCTGGGGTCTGCTCAACCTATAGTGTCCGCCCCCGGCAAATCCCTTTAGATCCCTTTAAGCCAATTAGGGACGAAGGAATTGAGAATCAGTAAGTAAATTGGTCTTTTGGCTAATCTGCCTTGAGGGAATTGAGTGATAAAGTGGAGAGAGTTGGATGCTTGAAAAAAAATAAAGTGTAGCTCAACTTTTGATTTTGTGCTTCCATTTTTCTATGTCGGTACAAGCATTTCTTTGTGGCTGCTCTCATCCAACATCTGCATGTGAAGATGTGTCCCCACCTCTCCCCATATGCCAGATCATGTATCACCCACAGCTGTAGCTCTGGCTTTGGGCCCAGCAGTGATACACAAACACACACACAGATGCTCACAGTGCGATGGAGGAAGGAGATTGGTGCTGCCCCACAATCACCACAGGCACAAAGTAGATTACAACACAGCTGAGTATAAAAGTGCATGTAAGGGGATATCAATAAAGCAGACGTGACCGTGGGTAAAATAGCAGTTGTTGTTGTGTGTTCTCATTTGAATCAATACGTTTGGCTTAATTGGTTTTGGACAGTAGCATGCATGTAAAAGTTCCACTTAACCCAGGCAGTTCCAAAGTGTGACCTAAAAGACTTAAGTTTTAAGAACACATTGCATTGTTTTTAGGGCCTTTAAGCAGTAGTGAGAAGTGTATTTTTTTCTTTTAGCTTTCTACTGCTTTGAAACCAGTCCCACCTAGCAAAACCTAATGGTCAAAAATTGTGTCTCTAACTATATCTTTTCGACCATCTAATGAGAATAACAGTGTAAGAGTTATAAGATTCTGCTCCGTTGTCTTTGGAATGTAACTCTTACTCGCACAAGTTCAGATGGTGAAGACTGAATGGTAAAGAACCACCGGGATTCGGCCAGTTCACGTCAAAGAGGATTTATTACATGTCTACAGATAGATTACACACGTAAAGTTGTCATGATCATG
>JAVQKG010243373.1:0-10041 GCA_036025885.1 Hypseleotris bucephala
TTTGTAAACTCAAAGCTGTCTTTTACATGCTATTATAACGAGAGGAATGGTTTGATCCACACTAGTTCTAAAGAGATTTAAAGCCAAAGCTTGGACAGGAAAGAAAGAATCTGATTTCAAGAATGCATTTCAATGATTAGTATTAGCAGAATATGTATCCTTATCAATGTAGCACCTCGGGTAGCGTTAGCACGGCTCTTTGACACGATATAAAAAAACACAATTTTGTATATTGAAATATACAGCTTTAGTTTCAGATCTGAATAGCAAAGAGGTGTATGGCATATACGTATGTTGGGTTTATGTTCAGATGTAGCTTGCTTTCTAATCTACTTAATCCATTGTGTGGGTGAAGTAGGAGCCATATGCAGATTTCCATATAGTGATTCCACCAGGACTAGAGCCAAGACTGTGCTGTGCCAGGCTACTGTCGATCGGCATAAACGTACCAGCTGTGTGTCAGCCCCAGATAAGGAACTGAAATGATGGAGGAAAAAAAACAACATGGCCTGCTTTTGTCAGTGATATAACGATCTGTACATGTGTGAACAATATTGGATCACAGTGTACAGCTAGCAGATGCATGTTTTTAAGTGTTGTTCCTTCAAAGACAACAGTGAGAGGTCAGTGTATGTCTGACCTGCGACTAACTGGCTATTGTTCTCAGTGTAACCTGCCTGAGGCCCATAGTTGGTGGGATAGCCTCTAGCACAGAAGAAAAGGGGCTGAAGAATAAATTCTGTTACATACATTGCTAGTTATATTTGTATAGTTTGTTGATTGCAAACTGGACTTAGAGTGTTTCTCAAACTCTGGCTAGTGGTCTGTGAGAGGCTCTAAATGATGAGCGAGAATGTTATTCACTGTTTCCTAAATTAATCATCGACTCCCTGAGTTTATGGGCACAGTTAAAGGCATAATGGGCGTTCTTTGCAACATTACAACAAACTAGTGTTTGTCAATGTCACACTCAACTTTCACTTTATGAAAATCATCTCACGACCCCCAGTTGGGACTTTGCGACCCCCCACTTTGGGAACCCCTGCCATAATTGATATAGTAATAGCTTTCTTGGTTTGAAAAAATTGGAGAAACACTGATTTAGAGTTTGTTTCAGGCTTAGGAAGTCCAGCCCCACCCCCACTATTCTTTTAAAAAAGCCTCCCCATTGACTTGTTGAAACAGCGCAGAATGGATACATTCTTTCAATTGCGTGCCTTTGCTCTCACATTGCATATTTAAACAAAAGGCATATAATCTGCCGTCTATTTTAGCATGATGTTTTTTCTACATAATTCTTACCAAATTAAATCAAATCTGAACTGGATCGGTGGTGGTGAGTAACTGCATCTGCGCTAAAAGGCACTTGTATGTTGAGTGTGCCCTTCTGTCGAACTTATTGTAACCACATGGGAATGGCAGACAAGAGTGGGAGTGATGATCTCATTTTTTTTCTTTTTTTTCCCTATAAACAGTAGCCAGTATGACTAATTATTTTACTAAACTATTAATCGGGAGTTTTTTGTTGTTGTTTTTTTTTACATATACATTTGACACAGGTGAAGCTAAATCTTGTCCACCTGAGGACTTCTGCATAGAGCATATTTAGAGAGAAAGAAGCTTTATCTTAAATGCAAAAATGTAGGCCCTATATCTTTTTGTACAGTTTTTGCTTATTTGCTAATCTGTTAGAAACAGTGTTGTAGTCAAGTCACTATGTCTCGAGTCCAAGTCACTCTCATAGTCTTCTCTGTAGTCCAGTTAAGAATTACCAATTACTTAGTTAGTTGGCTATATTTATCGCAAAGTTCCACCCACAGAACGCAACCTTTTCCGAAACACTTTGAAACTCATGATTAAACTTGTACTAACAAATTGCTGTACATGGTTTCAATGTAAACAGTCTATATTGGGATCTCTGTTTGTTTTGCATGCATGTCTTCTCATAGCTAAAGGGCATACATTCTCACCCCTCATGTCGTGATCAAAGCCGCGCAGATAAAAAACTTGATTAAACTTGTTTTAACAGCCAGGCGTTTTGGTTTGTAAGTTGCTGATGAGAAGCATTTTTCCACATTAGTTCTTGCTTCTGACTTGCCTCATGTTGCATCAGTACGTCGTCATCAAACTTAATCATCCCACCACTTCAGACCTCTGTATGCCGCTACTAACAAACAAAAACGGTCCAGTTTCGTTTTTTGGGGGGATTCTAATAGATCAACATGATTTATGAATGCCTTCACTGAGTCCCACAAATGCAATATTATAGTTTGCTAGAAAGTAAAAATAGCGGATTTGGTGAGAGTGCTGCAAAAGTGCCGAAGGTAGTGGTTAAAATTGGGTTGCATGGACTGTAGTTTTTTTGCTAGTGTTTTTCAAAGCATGCTAAAGAAAGTGGTAGCCTTTAAGTAAACTTAATTGATAACAGTAAATTAAAAGTAATAAAGTGGGAATTCTAACCCTAACCCAATTGCAATGTTGTTACCTAAATACTAAATACCTAAATACTTTCTTTAATTACTTTAATTACTTAAACATGACTTGGAAATGACTACTTTATTACATGCTAATTGCCTGTTTATTACCAAACTATTACCACATTTCTTTCTTTCTGAACAGAACACCATTGTGTGAAGGAATGTGTGTGACAGTAAAAATCCCATTTATTTTTACCATAGAGTTTTCAAAAAATCCCTATTACAAAAGTTTAAAAGATTGATGGAGGCTAATCAGCTATGTAAGTGGTTATATTTGCGTTATAAGTTACCACCGCTCCCATTGATCTTAAAATTTTAAAATACTGATTTTTATTTTTAAATCTATGGCAAAGATGAATGGAATTTTAACTTTCAGAACCAGGGTTGGGCTGGGGCTGTTGCGCCTTATTGGTCTATTATGGTGGCCCTATTTCTGCAGGAACCAAAGCAGCTGTGGCCTTAGAGGGACCTCACCACAACCTATTGTAAATTTTTTGGTGATTCTCCACATTTTGCTCACAGGAAATTACACCTTTAAATATATATATAAAAAAACAGAATACAAAGGACTAACCACGTATAATTCATTCTCTCCTCTTGTGTTTTGAATGTACCACATATTTGAATTTACAGATCAACATGTTCCCTATATTCTGTGTAAGAAATTAATGCAGCCTCTAGAGTGTACACAAGTATACACCCTTACAACTGAATTAAATTCTACAGTGTAATATTAGCAAAGGAAAACATTAATGTGCAGTAAAAAAAATCAGCTTAAACATACTGCATAGGTTTTAATTATAATAGTAATGCATACCACTTATAAAGCGCTTTTTAAGATACCCAAAGACGCTTTACAATTCCATTATTCATTCATTCCTCAGTCACACCCGGTAGTGGTAAGCTTCTTGTGTAACAGCTGCCCTGGGGCACACTGACAGAGGTGTGGCTGCCAGTCTGTTCCTATGCCCCCTCCGACCACCACCAATCACACAACCACATTCATTCTTAGGCAATGGGGGTTAAGTGTCTTGCCCACAGACACAACGACAATATGCCGTCACCCACTGCGCCCCAGTTTTCATGTTTTTGTCATTTTGCATAGTTCAGCGTTGCATGTGCTAATTAAAAGCCTATAAAGTGTCAGTTTACAAAAAAGACCCTTGAAGCTGGTTTGAAAATATATAGGGACATAAGAAGTTCCAAGATTCCATTCAAGATTCCATACATAAGATTGTACAGTCGAATTTTGACGATTTCCCTTTCATAATGTCACACTAGCTACATTCTTTTCATGGAAGGAAGTGATATTTTTCACACAAAGTAACATCATTCTTTTAAATGCTTTATCTGACCCTCTTCTACAAACTTAAGTATTTTATTATTACTTTACTTCAGTCCCTCCCCTGGCCTCAACAACAACATCAAATCAGACTTTACCACTTTGATCAATAGTAATTGAGTTTTACTTTAATCCCTCCCCTGGTCTCTACAGAAAGGACAACCTACTTTAAGTCATGTAACAGGGGCAGATTGTCAATTTTAAGTATTTATTATAAAGTATTTTTAAACATTTTTTTATTTTAGAAAACTTGGACTACACCTTTAAACTTGTTAGGAAGCTACAAGGCAATTATTTCTAGTCAGTTGTCACGTTAATTTAAAACCAATTGGATTTTCTTTGTTTTCTAAGGCAGTTATTTTCTGGATATGTTAAGACATTGTTAACAAGTCAAATTTTACAGTGTAATATAGTGTGTAATTAGGGGACGTGTTGTCTTAGTTTGAACATGGCAGAAAACTGTTTACTGGTTAAACTTGAGAGTGCGCTTTCAAAAGCATTAAGTCCTCTTGTCTCTACTCCGCAGGGGGCCGGAACTATCAGAGCTGTGCAGATAAAACCAAGGATTTAACATGACATGTTGAGGATATGTAGGACTTCACTCCTCTTTAAACAAACATACTTCAATAATGTTTTCTATAGACCCTTCCACGAATGATCCATTGAACTAAGCTGAGCACACGTCCTGTACTTCAAAAACGTTCTTTTCCATCCATTTTAAGAGGAGATTAAACTGTAAATAATTAATATGTTTTGGGACACACAAATAAATGGCTGTTGATATGTTTGTTAAAAATGACTCTGAATCTGCTTACACTTATATAGCACTTTTCAAGCATTTTACAATTGCATTATTGGTGGTGGTATGCTACTTCTGTAGCCACAGCTGCCCTAGGGCACACTGACAGAGGAGTGGCTGCCAGTCCGCGCTAACGGCCCCTCCGACCACCACCACCAAACAACAATCACACAATCGCATACATTCGAAGGCATTTCGGGATAAGTGTCTTGCCCAGGGACACAACAACAGTGTGCGCTCCGGTTGCAGGGCGAACACCTTACCCACTGCGCCACTGCCGCCCCTTTATGCACCTGTCCAATAAAAACCTCTGAAATCTCTTAGTGAAAACAAACAAGATGGCAGCTGCAACGGAGCCATTGTTTGCTACTGTGCTATCCTCTATTTTAAATGTTGTAGATGTCGTTAAAACCTCTGCAGCTGACAGCCTTAAAAGCATTGTTGACATTGGTAAGTCTTTATTTTGTTAAGTTTACGTCACGTCTGCCATTTCTTCAATTGGTTAATTTAACGCCTTTAGTCCCGCCTCTGAAATAGCCGTCTATGGAAGCACTTCCAGACTAACTTCGCTGGAAAGAAGAGAAGGTAAAAGTTGGTCTGGCTAGCCAGGCTAATATGACTCATAAACATAGAAACACAAAACCGGCGTTTTGAAATCCTTTCACTCTGGGACCCGGTTTGAAAAATGATTGCATTGGGTCTCCTAAAACTTAAGTTCTATGTGAATGAATAATGCAATTGTAACGCGTCTTTGGGTATCTTGAAAAGCACTACATAAGTGGTATGCATTATTATTATTATTATTATTAAAGAACAACTAGGAAACATTCTTCTGCAAAAAATATGTCTAAAAATAACAAAGCAAGAACATTTTTACTTGAAACTCAGAACCAAGCACGTCTAACAAACGATCTAATCAAGGGCTGACAGACAAAGACTGAACTGAAATAGCCCTGTAACCTTCTCTGAAGTCTTCATATTATGCACTTTACTTTAAGAGACAAATCCACTAGCTCTCAAACACATCTATTTACATGAGCCGCAGCTATCATCCCCGCCGTTAACTTCAGTCTATAGACAATATCGACAAGCAAGCTCCGTGATTTATGAGAAAACCGTGTGCATTGATCATCTCTGGGATACTGCAGGAAGCTTACATGTGGCGGTGTAATTGATCTGTACACTTTGAATACACACACACACACAGACTTGTATCACTGTACGTACAAGGCCCCCACTCACTCGCAATCTATTCTGACGGCTGGCTAAGCTGGGAATTGTAAAAAAGCTGTTCCACTGAGCCCTGTTAGGCAGATGGTGTGTGTCACCTGGATTCTCCGAAGAACAAATAACAAAATAAGACATTTGCGTAGGATCGTAAAAAACACCGGATTTTACAACGAAGGGGTTTAAAAACGTCACTGCCGGGTTTTATTTTTCCGTCAATGGAGCGATTTGCGGTGTCACCTTAAACTTTTAGCGTCGGGTTTATGCCGTGTTAACCGCTTAAAATGTGTTGAGAATTGAGGACTTGATGCAAAGAGCAAAAGTAGCATTAGCAGCTTTTCTAAATAATCCAAATAATATTTCAATTTATTTAGAGATATTGCTAAGCTATTTCAACCAAGGATTAAGTCATTGGTAAACATTCGACACCACATTAACTTACAAAGAGATTTCACGCGCAGCTAAAATATTTTTTACACTATCAATTACAGAAAATTATGAAATGTCCTTTTTAACCAGTAAATGCATTTACGTTCTTTGCCACAATAGGTTCATTTTGACAATGAAACTATGTGAGAACCGGGCTTGTTGATTGGTCAGTGCTTCCTTCATTGGGAGGGACTAGGGAGGGGCTATGGAGGGAAGGAATGAGTTGTTTGTAGTTCAGAGAAAGGTAATGCCAGAGAATATAGAAATCCCCTAACGTGTGGATAGAGTGCACAAGAAAATGAGGTGCGTGATAGAGGGGAGGGAGATGGTTCTGCTCTTGTGGTGGAGATGGGGTGGGGGAGAATGAGATGGTTCTGCTCCTTAATCGGCGATCGAATGAAGGAGAATTAGATGGTTCTGCAGCTGAGGTGGAGATGGAGGATAATGACGTAGTTTTTCTCATGGAGTGGGGATGTGGTGGAGGAGAATGACATGGTTCTGCTCCTTAATCGGCGATCGAATGAAGGAGAATTAGATGGTTCTGCAGCTGAGGTGGAGATGGAGGATAATGACGTAGTTTTTCTCATGGAGTGGGGATGTGATGGAGGAGAGTGAGATGGTTCTGCTCCTGTGGTGGAGATGGAATGGAGGAGAATGAGATAGTTCTGCTCTTTAAGCGGTGATGAAGGAGAGAGATGGTTCTGCTCCTGTGGTGAAGAAATTACGGAGAATGAGATGGAGTGAAGGAGAATGAGATGTCTGGTGCCAAAACATGGTAGAACTCCCCAAAACAGAAGAACTATAGTGCTCACCACTCTTTGTTAAAATTTTCATTCATTT
The DNA here is from genome assembly GCA_036025885.1 of Hypseleotris bucephala. Taxonomy (NCBI): domain Eukaryota; kingdom Metazoa; phylum Chordata; class Actinopteri; order Gobiiformes; family Eleotridae; genus Hypseleotris; species Hypseleotris bucephala. The sequence continues at coordinate 7,115 of JAVQKG010243373.1, forward strand.
TTACCATAAACTTTTCTGAAAATCCACGTTCGAAGAATTTAATGATCGATAAAATAGAAATGTGATTTTTAATTCTGGAACAAGAGGCATATAGAACACTGTTGCACTCTATAGGCCTGAGCAAATGAGAATTGAACCAAGCAAATGGAAGTACGTCTCCTTATGTTATCATGCTTCGAATAAAAGTCCATTAAAATTTAGTACCACATCCTGCTCAATATATCAGAACATGTATGAATGCTTTAGGGCTATAACGGTTACTGTCTGGTCTCTCTCTATCTGAAAAACCAGAAAGGAGATTAAAAATACATCAATTGAATAGTTATGGCTCTTCTATTTTCTTCTCTCTGGGCTGCTTAGCGTGGTGGAGCTAAAGTATTGAGACTAAATATATCAGCCCAATTACCTGACTTCAAAAACAAGAGTTGCTTTTGCTGTTATATTTTTATGCACCTGTGAAATGAAGCAACACAAAATACAGGTTACCTAAATATTAAATTCGTATTGCTTGACTGAACGAAAATAGTTTTAAGATTCAAGATAACGCTGTGTTTGCTTGTGTATAGAAAGACTTTTTAAACTTATTGCTTGAAGACACGTGTATTCCTGATTTTATTCCATTTCAAAGTTATGGAAGTGCTGGAAAAAGGAATTGGAATCTTCAAATGGACTTTTTCTTTCCATCTTCAACCTTCTTTTATCCCTGTGCCAGAAGAAATATAAAATATAGTATACTGACTCAACACTAATTTACTGTACAAACGTATTTGCCGCTTGTTATCTTATCATGTGACCACCCATACTGAAGTAGGACGAAACAACTTCACTTATTGTGTTATATTTCTTAATTGTACAGTAATGTTTCTGCAAATGCTTATTCTTGATCCAAAGCAACTATAGGCCCAAAAAAGGAGGCCCACACTAGTCAGTTAGTTGCAGGGTTAACACAGAGACATACACTAGAAGACATTTGTGATTTGTTATGTCATGTTGTATTTTGAGAGTTGCATTTAGGGTTAGTTTATTTTATTGGCTCAGTATGAGGGAAAATCTGACCAATCTGGTGCTGCTAACCCAAACCCCTATTGCTAACCTTAACCATATTTGTGGCATAGCGCTAACCTTAACTATATTTTGTAGCCATAGCCCTAACCTTAACCATAGACCTAACCATAGAGTTAAGCTTAACCATATTTGTAACTTATCGCTAACCTTAACCATATTCCTAACCATAGACCTAACCATATTCCTAACCATAGACCTAACTTTAACCCCAACCCCTCGTAACATAGTGCTAACCTTAACCATATTCGTAATATAGTGCTAACCTTAACCAAATTCCTAACCATAGACCTAACCTTAACCATAACCCCAACCCCTAACCCTCGTAAGATAGCCCTAACCTTAACCATGTTTTGTAGCCATAGCTCTAACCTTAACCATATTTCTAACATAGTGTTGACCTTAACTATGTTCCTTACGTAAGCCCTAACCTTAACCACATTCGTAACCATGGACCTAACCCTAACCATATTACTTACCATAGCCCTAACCTTAACCATTTTTATAGCCATAGCTCTAACCTTAGCAATATTCGTAACATAGCACTAACCTTAACCATACTCCTAACCATAGCCATAACCGTAACCATATTTGTTACCTTGGACCTAACCATAACCATATTCCATACCATAGCCCTGACCTTAACCATTTTTGTAGCCATAGCTCTAACCTTAGCAATGTTCGTAACATAGCACTAACCTTAACCATACTCCTAACCATAGCCATAACCTTAACCATATTTGTTACCTTGGACCTAACCATAACCATATTCCTTACCATAGCCCTGACCTTAACCATTTTTGTAGCCATAGCTCTAACTTTAACTTGTAACATAGTGCTGACATTAACCATATTCCTAACCATAGCCATAACCTTAACCATATTTGTTACCTTGGACCTAACCATAACCATATTCCTTACCATAGACCTAACCTTAACCATATTGATAACCATGGCCCTAACCTCAACCATAAAACGTAGCCTGGCCAACCTAAACTTAACATGTTGGACCATTAAACTTGTTGTTTTTAATCAAAATCAGGTTAAATGTTACATGGATATTCTATGGAATACATTAAATTGCCCATAGCGACATCCCCACTACTCACTTGAACGAAACAGTTTAAAAAGAGTATTTCTATAACTGTAACAGCCCATAATGCATTAGCTATGGATTAAAAAAATAAATTCCAGTTTCTAAAGTACATTATAGTCCGTTTCATTTACGGGTACACTTTGTAGAATGTTTACAAGCTGAAAAGGGTCTATAGACTTATATTGAAATTATCATCAAGATTCAAGTTGATAACGAATTCTTTTCTGCAGGCACTCATGGTTGTGCTTATTTCTACACATCATTAGCTTTGTTGTAGTCATCATATAAAGCGTTGACTCAATGGTAGCCAAAATAAGTCCAACTGGGGAAGTCTCTATTTCAGCACTGAGAGAAAAACAGCATCAGAAGAAAAACAGAAATAGTACAAAGGCAATATGTTTACTGCAGACTGCTCCTCACTCATATAATTACCCACCAGTTCACTGCCAGCTTTATTTGAAAATTTTACTTATTATATTTCCAATGGATTTGATTCTTCTCTATAGACCCTTTAAAATGTTTGTCATATGGAATGTTGTGGTGAGTTAAAACTTTTATGGTCATCAACATTTCTGTAAGGAGCTTTCCAGTAAAACCTAAAAATCTAGAAATTTACCTCCAGCCAAAATGCTACTTATACACTAATGTGCAGATTAAATAAACATGCAATGTGAGGTACATTCACTAATGTTTCCTAACCAGGCTCTGACATTATTTACATGTTGCAGAGTGGTTGTCATTTGTCAAAACCATCTCAATTTGAAATATT
>JAVQKG010243383.1:0-12492 GCA_036025885.1 Hypseleotris bucephala
GGAACAGTCAGATGTGAATTTTGCAGCCCTGATTCCAGTTAATTATCAAAGAAATACATGGGTAATTTCATAGTAATTACACACAATTACCATGTTATTAACTATTTATTACCATAATATAACCAAGCTATTACCATATTATTACCGTGCCGTAATGTAAAGCTTTACCGAAATTGCTTGTGAATTGTCTTTTGTTTTTGTGCAACACATGGAGCGGATCATAAGAACAATAGAAAAAAATATCCTGTCCCATGTGAACTTTATCGCAAGCCAACACATTCATGCAATTATCTGAACATCTTGGCAATGTCATGTCCACAGACTAAAAATAAACAGGCTCCCATTTATTGTGTTCATTCATCATCTTCCGCTTATTAATTATACATTTGTGGGTGACTGGAGCGCAACCCAACAACTATGGGCCTTAGGTGGGGTACTCCCTGGATAACAGACTCACACTGATCAACAGTTGTGTTTTACATTTGTTCACTATAGAGACAATTTACTGTAGATGATCCTCACTTTCATGTCTTTGAATAGTGGAAGGAATCTAACTCATAACCTGCTTACTTAGAGACAGAAGCACAAACCACTCTGCTACTGTCCACCCTTGTTATTGTATTCAGAAAGACAAAGAACTATTCTATTGGGTCCAACATGTTTTTTTTGCAAAGTGCATAATATTAACATGCCCTCATATAAGTAAAGCCATAAAGCCCATAGATGTAAAGATGCATACATTTGTTCAGATGAAAGCAGCACAGTGTAGTGTGAGTGTGCAGCAGATTAAGTGTGAGAAACAGGATGGAGACAGAACGGCCTCTTCGCTTGTGTTTTTTCTGCACGGCTGTTGTCGGGTTAAAGCCAAATGTGCGACAGAAAGGCTGTGATCATTAGTTATAGTAGTACCTCAATACTGGACACAGACCAGGAGTATTAGTGTCTTATTGTTTATAGATACAGATAAGAAAAAAATAAGAACCCCCAGTGATAATAACTTTGATTCTAACCTTCATAGTAACATTGATATGGCTAATCCTGTTTAGACTTAGTGCGTTATGATGGCCTGGTTTTGACTTTATTTAAACCTTTCTTAGTCCTGGTTTGGTCCTGGTGCTGATAAAATGGGCCACATCTTTGGGTAGACCTGTAGAAGGCCCATGGCTGGTTGGGTGTCTCTGATTTGGAGCTTCGCAGCAGCAGATGGCAGTGCCAGCAGGCCAGGCTGGTGCCAGGAGGTTACGCAATGGAATGATGCCTCTAAGACCTGACTGGAACACTGCATGCCACATATATGTGCAGAAACACTCTTCCCACACACTCTTCTAAAACTGTAGACAAATGTGCATACTTGCATAATTAACAAGCTTTTTCTTCCAAACATAAAGTCTGTTGTTATTAAATTATCTTTTTATTTGTTTATAGAGGTTGTGGGCATGATTCTCAGGCAATCACATACACTATTACTTTGAATGGATTCTACATCTATTGTTGGGATGTCTCCCGGTAATCTGGCTTCCTCCCACTGTTCAAAGACATGCATGTTAGGAGTATTGGTGACTCTTAATTCTCCTTGCCATACCAGCCCTCTCACTACCTGCTTTACTCCACCTATGGCCCATAGTTTCTTCGATATGCTGCAGTGACTCGGGACAGGCAGAACATGAATTTTGTTTCTTGTGTTGTCTCCACTGACATATTTGGATATGACTTGGCGATTAACAAGCTAGTTTCTCAATCCTAGAGTCTGTTATTAAATGACTTAATTTGATGAATAACTGTTAGTAATGTCTATACCCTTTGGTGAATGAATGATTTTACGAAGCATTTTATGAAGTGGTGGACATCCCAACACTGGCATAGTGACTGGGACAGATGGGACTATAGCTTCCCCATGGCCTGGCCTCTATTTCCTGGTCCACTCTGGGGCACGTGTGTCGGCCAGTGGGATATGGGTCAGATGGTTAGCTATCTCTGTTTAGGACAGAGCCAGGAAAAACCTCCAGACATTTGGGAACGCTAAAGGGGTGCCTGAGCTTCACGTGATTTAAAATTTACTACACACACTGCCTAGCCACTTCTGCTGCTGTAGCTCACCTGCTTTATGTTTCATCATCTTGTGCATTCAGATCTTCTGTAGAAATTGATGTAATATTGAGTGGTTATCTGTTAAGACACAGACCTCTGGCATCAACAAGGCATTTTTTGACCACAGAGCTGCTACTGATGCTCTGTAAACCCTAGACAAAGTTGTATGTCAAAATATTTGACAAAACTAAATGAACCCACTGGCTTGTTATAATTTTAGTGAGGTTTTGCTGTTTGCCTTCTTCAGACTCATATAGCTGGTGTTTTAAAAGTTCACGTGGGTGTGGTGAAAGCAGGGGCTGTGTTTGTAGTACACATATGAACAGAAAGAGCTGTTCAGTCGATGCCAACCAGGCGTAGAAACACCACACCTTCAGCCCAAACGAACCAGCGTCAGGGACAAACCCTATAGGTTTACTTTGAATGAGATCATGCTGCTAACTCTTTCCAACAGTTTTTGTCAGAGTCACTTTAACTTTAAATTATGACTGAGCTGTTTTAGATGTAAGATCAACAGTACAGAAAATATCTAAATGTAGGCTAACTAAAATTTTTGTGTAACAAACTGTACAATCATCCTTGTAGAATTATAATGTGTGACAAAGTTAGTTGTTAGATAATTACTGTTGATATAGAACCTCTTCTTCGTTAAACTATTTTTATCAGCATTTGAATGCATTGCAGATGCGTACAGCACAGCAAACAAATGGTGAACCAATCAATGGCAGATTGATAATAATAACAAAAGCACAGATAATGTAATACATTTTATTGGAGTTTAACATGGAGATTAGATTCCTGCTCCAACCTAGTTTTTTACAGCTGTTGTGTACTCAGGCAAGACACTTTTCTCACTTTACTTTTTCATGTGAGGATTGTGATGATTATCATTGATTGGAGTGCCCATAGGCTCTTTCAATCTATTGTGCAATCAACTCAAAATGAGCAATATTTTACACACATTCTGGGAACTTGTCTCTACGAATATCTACCAATGACCAGTATTTCTCACCAACAGTAGAGAAACATTAAGAGCTTGGCTGAGCCTGAATCCTGATTCTGAGCTGCTCTTGTTTGAATCGATTTGGTGATTGTGGTTAAGATAAGACAGCCTCAGCTCAGTAAAGATGAACATAAACCCAGCTCTAACTGTGAGGATGTGTGTGTTTTTGTTGTGTGCCTTAACATTCCTCTTGGTACATATCCAGAGAAAGTGTAGAAAGCCCCGGGTGCATCAATAGTTGAATAGAGCAGAGTTGTGTGTGTCTGTAATGAGCCTTACCACATCACATCATCAATATTACATACTGGCTTAGGGCCAAAGGGATGTGTGCTCTGCTCAAGTATAAAGTATGAGTTCTGCATACAGTTGACTTAATGCAGGGAGCAGGTTAGGTGTGATTGCGTTGGCAAATATAGTGTTCATCTACGAGCAGTAAGGTCACTGTGTGAAGGTGAATGGGCTTTGGAAGATGTTTGTGGGTTAGAGTCCAAGGCACTGCAACAACTATGCCACAAACAGCACGACCATAAGTGTATTTCTGCCAATCACATCATTATTCTACAGTAGAAATAAATTCATTCATAGGGTCTCTGTGTACATTAATCGAAAATGAGTATCTTACACACTGTTTGTTTGTATTGCATGTAATTATAAACTTCTTAAGGATACTCTGATCTGTGATGTTATGGGACTAAAGAAAACCAATGGAAGCACAGAGAGAACAGGTCACAATTTCTTGAGACACTTTTTATGTTAGAAAGACTGGACTTTTTACTAGTCAATGGCACTATTGAAGGCTTGATTTCAGCTTTAAAATAATATATTGCTGGTGAGTTTCAGTATTGTCCATCACATAACACTTTAATTAGATGTTTATCACTGAACTTCACAGTCTGCTTCATAATCTTTGCAGTGGACCCAGCGAGCAGCCCTCAGAAATGAAGTGTGGACAGGAATGTTAAGGGCTACCATCAAAGGCCTTCTCCAGCCCCTTCTTTAGATCTATGTCTGCATGTGCGAAAGTAGCCCCACAGGTGATTGGATTTGATCTCACCTCACCTCTGATTGGCTCATTCGTCTGTTCCCCTCTGTACAGCCAGTGAGAAAAGGCTGTTCGAGGCTTGTCTAAATAATTTAGGTGTTGCACATTTGTATTGATCAGGTAGCACTGCTCTCTCCATGGGCCTCTCCAAACCCATTCCTATCCATTTTTCTTCTAGGTGTTTTTTTTTCTATTATAGCCTCATGGCCCTGGCTTTGCCTTTCTTTGCGCTCTGATATTACCCCACCATCCAACAGACCGCAGGCTTAATTCTGGTTTAGCCTTGGTTTAGTACCGATTTAGTCCTGGCTTAGTCTTTGTTTAGACCTGGGTTAGTATTAATCACGGTGCAACGCTCTTGACCAGGTCTCTACATATCCATTTTCTGTGTATTCTTATGGCCCTTTCTAAATATTTCTTACCTCAACCCTTTGCCTCAACATAAAAAAGACATACAGGTTTATGGGTTGGTCTGGTTTCGGCCTAGTTTAGACTTGGTTTAGTTCAGCTTAAGTTTAGTTTTGGCCTTTTAGTCTTAGTTTACAACTTGCTTAGTTTGCCTCTCCAAACCTCTATAGTAACATCATGGTTCTATGTTTCTTTATACTCTTATATTCTCCCCTTACCTCAACATCAAACAGACTGCAGTAGGTACACCGCTGCCAGGGAACAAAACATGAGAAGGGAGTAAAAAGTGGAAAATGCAAAGAGAGAGCATTTTTATTTTCTTTCCTCAAATAGAATAAGGCTGATTAAATAAGTGTTAAATGAATAGGATGATATGGTGTAATGGACTGTGCAGTCTCTGTGAAGTGTGTCAGTGCAAATGTAACATACAATAATCCAACTTATTGCATTGAAGAGGGCATCCAACCCAGGCCTCACATCAATTTAGTAAAGTAATGTAAACACTCATAGCATGGGGTGTACACTGTAAATAGCTTTGTTGAATAGAAAATGCACTCAAAAAATAGCACAAAACATATGCATGCTTAGTGTGAACATAGTAATTGGTTGTTTGAATGAGAAGCCCTTTTCCTCCCTTCTGTAGGTCAAATGATGTTAGGGGCGCTCTGAGCAACATGCATTGAATATGATAATGTTTCTGTTGCCAAGCAAAATATCCATGTTTCTCACATTTCTGCTTCCTTGAGACACCGTACAATCACACTGAATTTAATGGAGCTTAGTGCTGTCTAGGCAGCTGGCGAAACTGGAAATAGGATCATAGGAGCATTGCAATTTATATGGTTAGAGTAGTTGAAATATAGATTCAGGCATGAAAAAATAGTATTATTAATATTATTTATTACTCAATAAAGCATTAGTTTTTTGTGGTGAATTATTCTTAATAGAGAAATTGCTTTCAGGAGGCAGTAAATTATAAGTTCAACACAGTCTTTTTTGCGTGGAGATTGCATGTCCTCCCCATTTCACTGTGGGTTCTTTCCGGATACATTCCGTTGAATTGGTAACTTAAGACCTGTAGTGAATGAATGTTACTGAACTGTTCTGTCTTTGTGTGCCCTGCTAGCTAACTAACTAGCCACCAAAGTGTATTAGGGACATAGATGCTGGGATAGGTTCCAGACAAACCTTAATGGGAATAAGTGTGAAAATCTGTGATTTTTTTGTGTATTTCTCACAATAGGGCTAGTACTGTATTGGATGTCTGGAAATAATAATAAAGTTATTATGCAATGTCTTTGGTCTTGGATATGGGAGAAGACACATGAATGTTGAAAGATGTTTTGGCACCATTTAGACATTGTTGTTTTATATGAAAATGTGTTAATGCAGTCCCTCAGATGTAGACAGGGAGACTGGAGCCACACAGGAGTCTGGCCACATCGTAACATGCAAAACCCCAAACGGGACGACCCACTGACGAGTCGCTATTCTTACTATAAACAGAGCCACGCCATTCAAGTATCCCACAAAAAGAGGGGGATTCCAGTTTCAGGAAATGACTGTGTCCGCCCCTCCCCACCACCACCCAGGCTTTTATACCCCAGTGTACACAAGTGTATTTTGGGGGTGTGTTCCCCTTTGAGCTACAGACAGTTGCCTCCTTTCTTGATCTGTCTGGTTGGAAGTGGTCCAACTGTGAGATGTGTTTTTCCCCCAGTGATGCTGCGGGCACTGTGGTCCCGTCATACAGGGCTTTTGTTTACCAGGTGGATCAATACTTAACTTGCCTGCGGATGTACAGTTGTAGAGATAATTGACTCGGGCTATTCTCTGCACAGTCCTGAGATGAAGATGAAGATTAAGGTTAAGCCCCACACTATCAGGGTGGAGGCAGTTACAGTCATAAGTCTCTTTTTAATAACTCCAGGGTAGGGCCCAGACTAAAGCACTGTTATCTGTACATTGGGAGTGAAATTATGTTTTTGAATGGCAGCCAGACCCTCTAGTCTCACTGCAATAATTTTAGTGTTTTATATAGATAATAAATTAATGTAATGTTTTAGATATATTAAGAACATACTCTATTGTGCCATGTGTGTGTGGGTAAAACAGTTTGTTCCGTAGTCAGTTAGTTGGCTGTCTAATCCTTACTTCAACCAAGTGATACTGCTGTTATGTCCTTTTGCAAGACATTTCACCTACTCTGCCTTTATAGGAATATGTGATTGTGGTAGGTTGTATGGTCCATCAGTCTGTCCCAAGGCAACTGTGGCTACATTGGTAGCTTACCACCACCAGAGCGTTACTGTAGAGTAAATAATGATGATGTTGTGACTTTCAAAGTTAGGAATGTCTAGAAAAACACAATATAAATGTATTTATTGTTTGCAATTACTTTGTTTATTGATTATATTGTGATGTAGGGGTGTATAAATAAAATAAAATTTAACTGAATAAATCAAATGCTTTATTATGTCTCAAATATGTATGTATAATATGTATTTCTGTATTTGTTTCCCCTTTAGTAACCATATCCACCAGTGTGTCTTTTGATGGCCTGCTGGTGACTGGCCTCTACACGTCCACTCCGGTCCAGTCTGCTCCGATCCCCGCTCCGGCTGCTTTTGGCTTTGGTAAGTCCTTTAAAGAGATACACCACAGACTGTTTGGACTGGCCTCTTCACCCACACTGCTTCAGCCAATATAAACTCATCATTGAGGATTAAACTCTACTTTTTCATACAAAAGATTCATTTTTTTTTATATCAAATGAATATCCCATACTGTGATACTGCATTTCTATACAACATAAACCCACAACCATTTGTTTTGGAATATATCTTTTACCACAAAACAGAGTGAAAAGGAAGCAAAAATACAACACACTATTCCTGTCATATTGTAAGAATTTTATGTGGCATGTCTTCCCCATTTTAATGTGGGTTCTCCCCAGTTTCTCTAGCTTCCTCCCAGCATCTAAAGTTGAATCTAAAATTACCCCAAGTGAAAGAATGTGTCAGCCCAGCAACTATCAGGCTATTGTCTGGAGTGATTCTCAAACACTTGGTCGGAACCCAAAAAGGAGTCGCCAAAGATTTTAGCTAGGTCACAGTTCAAACAAAATTGTTGTAGCATGGCCGTAAATATCATCAAACAGACATAAATGAAACTAAATTATATATTATTATATTTATGTGGTAAAATGACCTTTAAAAAGAAGCAAAACATACATTAAAAATATTCAATCAACTTTTTATTTTACTGTTTTACAAAAAATAACCTAATATTGCTGAACCAAAAAAGGTTTGTTTGCGAATATAATGGCCACACAAAACATGGGTCCCACCGTCCCATAAAATAACTTTTCGTCTAGGGTGTACATTTACTCCACCAAAGGCCCACAGTTGCTGGGATAAGCTCTAGACATCCCCTGATGGGAATAAGTGGATACAAAATAAATGCATGAATAAATATATAATAAGACTTTTACACTCATATTGTTAATATTTTTAAAGACTGTAATCTAAATTCAGTTAATTTTGCCTAGCCCTACTTTAAACACAAACAAGCCTTTTGGATCCTCTCTAAATAGTTTCTTAGCACTGGGACTATGTAACATCTCAGCGCTCTTGACCCGACGCAGTCATCCACATCCGTTCCAAAAAAGAGCTGAGTACTTCCTCCGTCCCGCCGTGACAGGCCCATGATGGATGACAAGGGGGATGATGTGGTCGTGGGCCGGGCCACATGAAATGAATTATTATTGATGTTGAAAAGAAATAATTGAATGTTTAATCAGGAACAAGGGCACTGGAGGAACTGTGGGCCTCCAATGACAAAGAACAAAGGAAATATTTTTTTTCTTTTTATGGTGTTAAGTCAACGGCTCAGATGTAAAGGATTTTGTTGAAATTAAAAACAGTGATGAAGACACACCAACAGTATTTAAGCATCTGTTTAAGTTTGTAGTTTGCATTTGTAAACATATCCTGCAACTATGGGTCTGATGTGGGGTCTCAGACAATTTTCAGTAGTCCCATCGCTGACCAATCGCTGCCAGATACTCAGGGAGGCTTTGATTTATTTTCACTTTTGTGAATAGTAAGAGGAAGATGGAGAGAACCCACAGTAACACAAGGCGGCATGCAGACACCACACAATGCTTGTTGGACTGATCTACTTAAAGTGAAGAAAGAATATTAACCCCTTGTCTATTTTAACTTCATTCCAGCATTGCATTTACACTGGCACCTTTTCATTGACAGTTTTGAATCACTGTGAAAGTTTTGGGGGATGTGGTGGGACATTTATAAAAAGGCCCTCAGAGATCACAGCTACTGGTCCAGAACTGGTGCCCCTCGGACTCACTTATCCTGACTAAGACCACTGCTCTTTAGCTGCTGTTGAGCATTGTCTTAGCAGTGCATTTTTACTGGGGAGCAGAAATTGCATCACCTTTGCTTCACTCTCATTAATTTTAAAAGTTTAGTGGGACTGCTCTTTGGAGTGATAGGTGCAGTGTGTGGAACTGTAAGTTTGTGAGTAGCGTTTTTTAGCCAGAATTAAGTGACTTTTCTCTTCATACAGAGAGCAAGCAGACTGTCATCCAGCTGTTTATTCTGGATCTTGTCACTGTGGGACTGTCTACACCAGGCACACACACACAAACTTTAAATTAGGCAGATAGCACACAGCAAAAAAGGTTTTATTGAGGTTAAACAGGGATTCTTCTATCTAGAGAGGTCCATTTGGCAGCCCATGTAAACAAATGGATATTGTAACAGAATGACAAGATATTTAAACAAGATATTTGGACCAATATGCACCGCAACAAGGTTGACTACATGAACAGTTTCTGTACAATCTACAAAAACAACAATTTACAAAATATAGGGAAATATTGCAAAAGTGTGTCACCCTCATCAACCATTAAATATTACTTAAAACAGCTGTGAGTATTGAGCATGTGTTTGACAGATGCAGGAATGAAAACCTACAGCTACCAAAGACCGCACACAGAGAGACCCCCGATAATCCTTTCAATTTTTATAACGCTTTTCAAGACACCCAAAGTCCTCATACAACTCCATCATTGATTGACTTTATTGTTGCACACTGCTGTGGTGGTAAGTTATCTCTTCTGCCACAGATGCCCCAGGACAGACTGACAGAAACATGACTGCTGAATTGCAACACAACACCACTTCTGGTTTGTGACCTACAGAGCCCCACTGAAGCCCCAGATAAACCCTAATAACTGAATATACTGACCCAGTGTTTAAAGAAATTAAAGCAGTAATGATTAAGAAATATCTGATTTGGAAAGGGGGTATAATGATGTGGAACATATTGAAAGAGTGCAAATAAGGACTAACTGGAGCTGACAGAGTGGTGTGTTTGTGTGGCCGTGTCTGGTGGTTGTTGTGGTCAAAGCGCGGCACATGCAGACAGGATGACTGTGTGCCAGTCCCAGAGAGAGAGAGAGACTTCCCTGTGGCTGTCACCCGCTGCTGCGCTTTGAGGAGAGCTCATAAAGCAAGTGCACTGCCACCAGCGCTCATATGTATGCAAACACACATAACATTTCTCCCATTTTAGGTCCCCTGTGTCTCTGGCTAATTTTGTTTTGGTTGCCATAAGGATGTGCTGAATATGATTTTTCTTTCAAATACAATTTCTTGTTCAAAATATTGATAGTTTCTTTGTGATATCACCCAGCCCTAATTTGTAACATGAATTCTTCAGACAACAGACAAGACATAAACAGTTTATAAGCATACACTCCCCTCAATACTTTACAATATATTTAGCATCTTTTAGGAGGGGATTTTCACAGCATTGTCAGAACTCAACTCCCACTCATTGTCAAATTAAGTGACGTGTGATGGAGAAGTGCGAGACAGTCTGGAGAGGAGAGTTTCCATACAGACAACTTCAGCTGCTGTTGTGAATTCTTCTTCTCTTGTTTAAAGGCAGACCACCAGTGGCTTACCACAAATCTTTATAGAGAAGCCAGAATTGCATTGCTACTTGTGATGAATCAGAAAAACATGAGCTAAAAACAATGTTGTTTTTGGGAAGACAAGCTCATTTGAGAAGGACAACACAGAGGCGTCAGTTGACCACGATTTAAGCAAAAATGCACTTTAAGGGTTTCTGATGACCTACCACAGTGACACATTTAATCCAAAACAGTACATTTACGTTTCACATGTGTAGTTTATGACATTTTTGAGGAAATGTATTTATATATTTTAGGCTACCAGTTTGGCCAAGATTTTGTTAGACCAACACCAATATGAGTCAAGTTTGTGAATGATACAGGTGTTGACACAATATATCAGTGTAGCCTCAGGAAAACTATATTTATGCCTATTAATTAGTTTAAATGCAGATAAACTGACAAGAAGGGGTATATTCTACTAGGCAAAAATTATCTACCAGCATTTGGCAGGTTGGCTTGTATTAATCAATACACTACTCCACTACTTTCCCTCTATGCAGTTTAAAAGCAACAGTTTGGGGATTGCCCTTGACAAAGTTGCAAAGAGTCACATTGAAGGTTATTATTCGGGTGAATCTCGGAGCAGATGCAAGTGGCGACATTAGCATCCATGTGAGTGTGTCAATGGAATTTGAATGTGTAGTAGTGCTATCATTGGGTAAGTCAGAGCTTGTATGGTAGAAGGAGGTGTATGCGTGCCTATGAAGAAGTCTAAGCAGCACAGTCAGGGAGCTGTCAGCAGAGCAGCCTGATCACAGAGGAGCACTGTGTTTGAAGTCTCTCAGGGACTGACAGCTTCTCTCCCCACGGGACCCTTCTCCTACCCCTTCCTCCAACCTTTTCTATATCATTTCTCTTTATCCCATCGCCTAATGCACAAGTCTTATCATATTGATGGAGGGGAATGCACCAGCACACGTTTAGGCCTCTGGGGATGTAGAGGATGCATTGAGGATATGTGTTTTTAGGAGCTTACACACCTGTGAGCTTGTCTGTGTAAATACTGACATGATGACCTGCCATCTCTCATCGTCTGACATTCGGCTTGACATTCAATCTGGCTTCGTGGCACGAGGCGGATGACAGCCCGACCTTCAGCCCAGAGATGAATGAGTGTGCAGATCTCTACATTTGAATACATAATTGTTCAAAGTGTAAGGCTGATCAATATTAGAAAATAAACATGCATTAGCACTAACTATGTTACGATAAAGTATATGTTGGGAATATCAGGATAACTTTAAAGGCCTAGAAAGTAAATGGATATAAAGACTAACTATACTCACTGGAGCTGAATCAAAACTTAACCAAGACTTACCCAGATCTTTATTTAGGTCTGAATTAGGACTAACCTGTCTAAACCAGAATTTTAGTTTTAAATTATTAAAATGGAGGACTATTATGTTATTAAAATATTTTTTGATTGTTGTGTTAAAAATCTGGCAATTGCTGCTGTGATAATCTTTTGCAATATATTGTCCAGACCTAGAGCTTTGTGAAAAAAAGTGCATTGTTTTGCCATTAGCACACCAGTCCTTATGAATATGTGCATGATATGATTACATTGTCGACTGTGCACCTTCACTAGCCCCTCCCCCAAGGGTCAAAGGTCATCAGGTTTCATCTTTAATCGTCGTGTGTTAGCATTAGCCCATCCGTCATCGCGACATGCTGCCTATGAGATGTCCCTGTCACTAAGCTGTCTATTCTGTCATACAGCCAAATCTATCATCTCGGGTTTGGGGATTGAAGCCAAGTACCCTGTAAATACATACAAATATGCAAATTAATGACAAAATAAACATCACCCTGAAAACCAGCCATCTATCAATGACTACTTTGGAAGCGCTTAGAACTGGCACCAATCAGCCATTCCATCACACTGAATATAAGCATGCTTTTCACCACTTCCTTCTAATACTCAGGCTGTAGACAACATTATGG
>JAVQKG010243518.1:0-15891 GCA_036025885.1 Hypseleotris bucephala
GAAAGATTAATTGATTATGAAAAAAATCATTAGTTGTAGCCCTAGTGCTTTACAAGTGCATTCTCCATTATCTGTCTTAATTTTTTTTACTTTTTAACATATGATTTTAAACATCATTCTCACTTGTAAGCTGGTCCAATGACTGCATTAGAACAAAAAGCAAGTGGTAAACTATAGAAAAATATGTGGTTAACCTTCATGTACCAAGTAAAACTGACCATGGAGGCGTGTTTGTCAAATTGATTCTTTATTTCATTGGTTATCTTTTATGGTCATTTTCGTTCATTTTGGTGTTCTCCTTTCCAGTTGTCATCCCTCCTGATGAAGCACTTGTTGTGACCCATTGTGGAGGGTTTGCAAAATTAACTATTCATATAATTTTAATATTAAGCAGATTTACATCCTTGGAGTTTGTGAGCAGCCTCCTGTCATTCCTGTATGTAAAATCCATTGGTAAGATCAGGACAGTTTGTGCGAAAAAATATGATGAATTGCACACCCCAGTACCGTTTGCTGATTAGGTAGTTTCTTTCATTTGGTTGAAGGTTTCAAATGCACTTGTGAGCATCAGAAGTGGCACCAATAAACAAGGTAAGAAGTGAAGATGACTGGTCAAAAGGCTTAGGGCTAAGAAGAATCCTTGAATGCATTTTTGTGTTACATTTTCTATTATCTATCTCTGGTAACTACATGTCTCCATTCACTTGAGATAGAACCAGGCAGATCCTTTCTTTGTAAATCAGCCTAGTCTTCATTATTAACCTTCCCGTGTTATTTTGACATCACCTCTCACCAGTCCCTTTTGTCTCCGATTGAGTCAAAGAAAGTGCCAGTAATATGCTGTCCTTGTGGCTCTTTCTATGTCTGTTGGCTTGTTCTCGGTAGCACTTAACTATTATAGGCTACTTTGAATGAGAATAGAGACGAGATAGGAGCAAGTGTCATTCAATTCATACAAGAGAGGGAAGCACAGATGGGGAGAAGAGAGTCTATTGTGGCTAAGGTGTAGATTTCCCTTTTGTCAAACACATGCCAATTCGTCAGAGCCAACAGAGGGGGATATGAAAATGATAGCAACAGAGAATAGGAACGGCACTAGGGATGTACAATATTAGAAAAACGTGTCATATGTAATAGCTATGTTGTAATAACAATGTGACAATATATTCAGGCTGCTGACATAAATGGTTCAATTTCAGTCGATAACTATAGTCAAAATAGGGTGTGATGTGATCAAAATGAATGTATTGCAGACTATACTAGGTATAACCAGGACTAAACCTAGACTAAACCTAGACTTCGTTCCAACTGAGCTTCTTTGATAGTGTTGACCATTGTGATTTCATTCAGCTTAGTAGATATTTGAAATTAATTTGTGATGTATTGTTCAGCTCTAGAAGGCACAAGAGCCAGAGGAGAGGGGGGTCTGGGGGCAGTGTGTATTGATTTGACAGTCAGGGAATCACACCCGAGGTCTGTTCATTTTCATTCATCTACCCTTGTAATGGGGGTGTTAATGTGGCAGGTATAGACCAAGAGGGTAGGGGGGGATTTGGGGGGATGAAGACATTTTATTAGAATCCAATCTTTATTATCCTTCACCCCTGCCCACCCTTGTGCTTCT
Source organism: Hypseleotris bucephala (assembly GCA_036025885.1). Taxonomy (NCBI): domain Eukaryota; kingdom Metazoa; phylum Chordata; class Actinopteri; order Gobiiformes; family Eleotridae; genus Hypseleotris; species Hypseleotris bucephala. The sequence goes on from JAVQKG010243518.1 coordinate 1,625, forward strand.
TACACACATACAACTGTGCACATGTGACTAGAAGTGGAGGTGGAGTGATGCTGTTAATTACACATTGGGCTTGAATGGACACACAGTCACATAAGGCATGTTTTATGAAGTGTCTCAGTGTAGGTCTGTGTTGTGTGTATGTATCATGATGCTAGAAGGCTACATATTTGAGCTTTGAGCGATGCAAATGAAATAGCTTTTAATAGGATTTCCCAAGTCCTCCTTGAAAATCAGTCATAATGGGCCCATGGTAATTACCAAATAAATTTGCCTGAGGACGAGGAATCACAGAGGGGGTGGGACTAGATCTTTCATTTTGTTGCCACACCAGTGAATGCCTATATTTGTAAATCAGGCAGGTTTAACAGCATGACAGTCAGTAGCTGTCCTTGGTGCTGAAGCAATACGTCTGTTGTAGGCCAACTTTCTACGCACTAGTTGCTCCAAGTTTGGTCTTCTGTTGCGCTAGCCTATTTCAAAATTCGACATGTTGGTTTGAGGATTTTCTACCTACTTTGGTGGTTTTACGTTTTAATGGTGTACAAATATATTTGTGAGACTACAGCTGGTTACCCAGAAGCAAGGCTAAATATTTCATTGTTTCATGGACGTAACAAACACCCCAAGCATTTGCAAGATTGACAGAGGTGTTTTAAATAAGGGTGTTTTTCGGTATTTATATAGATTCCCAAACTCACAACACTTCAATCTAATATTGTGCATGAAATATATTTACCATTTTACACACATTTATTACAAACTGGAAACTTTTTAAATGTGTCCACACAGTAATGAAAAAAAGAACAAAACAAGCGAAGACTGTTTAATATGAAGCAGAAAGTGTAGGTGTACTCCACTGTCTGCTCTGCATTGAACCATCTTGTGTGCACTCAGCAAACGTGGATTGTGAGAAGGTGGGAGGAACCATTGTGAGACTGTGGACCGTGAGACACAATGTAAGTGATGCTAAATGTGTGAATATTTGTATACACAACACATGCATTTTGGAGGCATTTGGGCATCTACTTGGCTGCATTGTAAAACCCAGTTTCTGTAAATTGAAATAAGTATAGGTATTTGTTAACTGTAAAAAATGTGGTAAGATCTGCAGTGCCATGTTTTGTAGCTGCCTTGTTGTAGCCTCGGCCTTATGCAAATCACTTACACCTTCAGTCAGCAGCCTCCCCTTCTCAGATCTCCAGCGCCTTCATTTAAATGGCTGATTCTGTTTTTACCTCTAATGAAGGGTACTCTGGCGCACACACACAGGGGCACGGCGCGTGCCAAAAAAACACATGAAACGCGCACCTGCTCACACATGTCGCCGTATGCCGGCGCAGCGCCCCCTACCCAGCTGTTGTCACGTGAGTGCGCGGACCCTAGCAACAGCGAGCGAGAGAGCGAACAAAAACGAGAGATCCTAGCGAGAGCGAGCAAGAGGGAAATGAGAGAGAGAGAGGGACGGGGAGGGAGGGGGAACCGTAGAGCATTAATAAGTGATGAGTCCAACAGTGTGAATTGCTGTTAGTTTGCATTGCTGCAGCGACGCCTTCATTTGCATGGCAGCACAGAGAGAGAACAAACCCCTCACGCTTTATCTATTTTGGTGGGTTTTGATTCTCAAAATATGCATATGTAGTCAGATGTTTTCTTTGTCTTTCTCTTTTCCCTGGTGACTACATTATCCTTTCTTCTTATTGTTTGTCATGTTGTTCATCCTTGCGTCATAATTTGAGGATAATTTGGTAGAAATGGAACTCGTGCTTGGTTTACTGTGGAGGTTAGAGTGATGCTTTTTTCCTGCATTTGCTTCATCTCCATCTTTCCCTCCTCCTCTCACCCTTCCCCCATATCTACTCCACCTATCTTTGAAACCAAGGGTGCCCTGTCTCTGTGGAGGGAACTTTGGGGGTAAGACGAGTGATGCTCTAGGGCCCCCTAATCCACTTTTCATTGTGTCTGTCTCCCCTTCCGCCTGTCGTGGGCTTGTTATTTGCATGTATGTGTCCGTCTGTGAGATTTCTGGCATACGCACATATTCAACAGCAGCTACGCTTTGCACTTGGCTTGACTCTGCGCCTCAGGCAGATCAGCTGAACTGATTCCATTACTTACAGACCCCCCTGAAAGAGATAGAAGAAGCTGTGCAGCCGAGAAAGAAGAAAAAAAGACGGATAGAAAGAGGTAGAGGGCATAGGGGAGACTGTAGAAAGAGAGGCTGAGAATCTAGAAGAGATGTCACGCAGATCCAAAAAGAAAAGAGCAAAACAAGCAGAAGACAGGGTCAGGAAACCAGGAGGAAGTAAGGGTATTTTGTGCCTCCCTAAGGTGCAGGAACAGACCTTCAGAATCTCTTCTCCTGCCTCCCACAGTAAGGAAGAAACCGGACAGTAACACACGTATATACTCACACTCAACAACAACAACAAACTCCTGGAGGCGTAGGCAGACTAGACGAGAATTGATCTCTTCTCCCACAAGGAGATGCTTGCAAGGGGGGAAAGAGAGAGGAAGGAAAGCAAGATGGAGGGATGTAGAAGAATTGTTTTTGCCCATGTGTGCGTTTCAGGCCTGCAGGTCCCTCATCCCTCTCACTCTGCAGCTCCCAACGGCATCTTCCTCTTTATCTGCCCAGCTCTCCCTCCATCAATTTCCATCTGCCGCCCCGCTCCCTGTAGGGTCACTCCTGCCTCTCCTCAACACTTCATTTCATCAACAATTCAGGAAAAATAGTAAAAGCTGAAAACACATTTCAAATCTGTCATTGTTTATTTACTTTATATGCCTTACCTGGATATATTCACAAGCATGCAGTACTTACAAATGCCCCTATGGCCATTGTGATTGCCTTGACCTATAATCTACAGACAATTTTAACTAATGTCAATTCCTATATGCCCACTGGGAAATGTTTACATCCCAGTTACACTTGAAAACAAGTGAATGTAAGACCAGGATACATAAAGTCTTTAATGTAAAAAGAATATGCCCCCAAAAATATTATTTTTATGTGAAAACTATATTTTTTTTATTAATTAAGATTCAACCTGTCTGAAATAGTCATGTATTGGTGGTGACTGATTATGTTTTTTCACTGAAGTTGATTTTTTTTAAATAGACAAAAAAAATTCAAAAAAGCCTTAAAAAGGTTTTATTTATCATTTGCAGTCACTCCACTGCCAGCTTCTTCTTTTCCATTCTTAACCATCCTCTGAATTTGCTCTCCCTCTGCCTGCGCCCCCACACCCCCCCGGTCTGTCTTTCTCTCTGCAGGCATGTTGTGACAGGGTGTAGTACTGTGTTATACAGGGTTGTACTCACCAAGTGCATATTATCCTGTAAGGCTTAATACCCAGGTTGGAACAAAGGGCAGGCTCAGAAATTACAGCCTGCGTCGCTTAGCACTCAACACAACAGTCTGACTTGCATAACAACATCTGCGTGTGAACTTTAACATATTCACCCATATTGTGTGTATAGTGCACAATAGACATTTTAATGCTTCAATATAATTTTAATGTTTAAGACAAGTGCAGGTGTATTTTATCTTTTATACTAGGGTTTTTTTCAGTAGTGGCTATTGTACACAGAAACTGTAACAAGAGCAAACAAAAACATATTTGCAGACTTTGATGCTGAACATTTTTCCAAACTAGAAAGCACTTGGAGAGTGCAGACCGCCGCCAGGACAGCTTATGTCACCTATGCACATGTAAATGGTTTTGTGGAATTTTCTTATGTAAAAGTCTTTTTTTTTTCAAAATGGTTGAATTAAGATTCTATCAAATAGTTGTGTTTAGTTTTGTCTGTGTAAATTATTAGTAAAGTATAGGATTTATTGCGGGAAATACAGGAAAGGGTTCATTGGAATAAATTGTTTAATTGCATTAAACATTCACAGTGTATTAACCACATACAGACAATATATTATGGGGATCTGTAATGCAGCAGTAGTGTAGGGTGGGGTTCAGTCTTGACACTTGACTTTTCCTACATTTTCTAGGTGCCTTGGTGGAGGTCTGTCCTCTCTATAGTGCTGCATTGTGTATATATTTGTAGTAAAGTCAGCAGAAGATAACTGCCAAACATTATAATGGGGGGAGGTGGAGAGATGCTTGTCAAATGCTATGTCACTAACCACTACTTTAATCGGAGATTGTGTGATTTCTAAGGGTTTTAATTTGTTAACAAGCAATTAAGAGGTATGCACCCAAACCATTAGAAATATGGGAAGGGTCTTTTTGACTTGTTTGATTTTTCTGGATGTTTGTGAAGGATGCTTTTGCCAAGTTTTGTAAACAGCATTTTTATTCAGTCCATAGGTATGTGCTATTGAGGTAACTGGCATCATATTGGTCAGATGTGTTCAGTGGTGGGGGGTAATGTGGTGTTTCAGGTTTGAGCCTAATTGGGCAAAGTATGTACAGTTTAGAGGCTGTCAAATATATCTGACTTCCCAATTTCAATCCAATATGGCCAACTTCCTCTTTGTTGGAGGGTGGGGCCATAATAATATTTTATGTTAGGCATGATGTGGAGAATCACTGTACCAAGTTTCATTGCTCTCTGTGTATTCCCATATGGGTCAAAAACCTGGGGGCGCTATTGTTCACCAGGATTAATGGCTTAATTAAAGTGCTCCAAAAAAATATGAATGAATTAATGAATGAATTATTATTTATCATAGAAGTAGCAAAGTCTACATATTTCAGTGTATTCATAATATGTAACTGTCCAGAAAGTTTGAAGAAGTTCTGGCAAAAACCTTTTTGCGTTTTTTTATTCACAAGTTTAAGGTCAACTAATTAATTACTTATTACTTAAGTAATATTCATTGCAGATGTTCCAATATTGAATCACTTCTTCCTTATGTCAGTACTGACCAAGTTTCATCCAAATCAGTAGTTTTTGCAGGAACTTGCTAATCAATGCCAATACAATGGGCATAGAATACACACAGAGTGGCAGGTGTTGTAGATTCAAAAGCCAGTTTGACTTCTATCTTACCAGTGAAAAAGGTTATGGGATGTTCAGAAAACATTGTTTTGTATAGAATCTCAGCATAATGATACACATTTGCACTTTGGTTAATTGGTAGGCAAAATATAAATCAGTAATTTAAATCTGTTAACGGTTTACATATAATTTATGATATCAAACTTAGACAAATGTGCAATTGCAAATTACAGCATTTGGTGGTCCTATTACTTTTAACCAGATTACTATAGATTACCATACCATTAAAGTTTAGGTACAGTAGCTGCTTTCCATTCTTTACAGAAGGGCCAAGATTACCATCTTTAAAAATTAGTCAACACCTTCCTTTCACTAACCAAAAACAAATGATTGATTTACACAATATTAGCCAGGCTTGAGTTTACAAATTCAACAGTGAGAAAATAAATCTCCTATACTATTACAGCTTGAATCTCTGTGTGTCCATGTGTGCATTACAGATTTTCTGATTTCAGCTTCAGTGCACCTATGTTCTTCTCAAACCTTCTCTTGTCAACATTGTAAAAAGCCATTGAAACATCATGTAGAGCAAACAACAGACTGCAATAGCATTCACAACAACTAAACCGTTTGCGACCTACAACAGACTCATGTGTGTGCACTGGAAGATAGACCTTTGGGGTTAGAGATAACAAAAAGATTCAGGGAAGCAGAAAAAAATCAAACATAGAAATACACTCTACTGGTCCCTTTTCCTTCAATTTAGCTCTTGTCTAGCCTATTGCACACGCTTTCTTTTCTTACTGGCATGAATCAGAGGAAACCCTAGCCCCACTGATCTGAATTGAAAATGACACTAATCTGCTGTTACCATAACACATAAAGATACATCAATTATTAACTCCTACAATAACTCTTCTTTCTTTTTCATCCATCTACCCCTATTGTGTTCAAGTGTCTGGATAGATGGTAAAAGTGTATTAAAAGCTTCCATGTGTTCAGCTAAGTATGCTGGTTTGGCTTTTTCAAAGATCTATGTTTGGCTTCACATTTTTACTCTCTTCAAATCTGTTTGATTCCTCAGGTGGGCCTTAAAGGGATGATGATATGGTACTGGGTATACTCGGGAGAGCTCACACTAGCATGCTTCACTTTTTTTTCTTTTTACATGCAATGCACTGTTTACTGAAGGACAACTTGAATAGAGTCATTATTATTATCATGTGAAAAATAAATGCTTACAGTAAAATATAGATTTTTAAGTAAAAAATATTACAGTGCTAGGCCAGTTTATTTATGTTTGTCCTCCCTGTGTTACTGTTGTTTCTCCACTTATTATCTGTTTGTGTTCCTCTATATGGCATGAAGAAGCTGAATGTATACATTTAATGTTAATAATTCATTATGCATATTATTATATTTATTTTCACTATGAACATGAAAAAAGTAACCAATGAAAAAAGCAGGAAACTATTCAAACATCATATTGAGTAGACTTTTGAGTTGTAGTCACATTCATGCGGCAGTTACGCACACACATGCATATAACCCTGCGACAGCCTATAATGCAAATATATCAACATGTCCTCCAATTCAATACGACTTCCAATATATCTGTTTTGTTAATCAAATATAATTTTTGATGTCATTTTTTTCTTCTTCTCTTCCCATTTGTGCTGTCCCCAGGTAACCGTTTCTTCCTGACCTCATACGGCGCTCTGTATATCTCAGAAGTGCAGAAGGAAGATGCCCTGTCCACCTATCGCTGCATCACAAAGCACAAGTACAGTGGAGAGACTCGCCAGAGCAATGGTGCAAGACTCTCTGTTATGGGTAGGCCACACCTGCTTATTGATACACAAAATGATTAGGCATGGCCAAATTAAAATGTTACTTTGCTCAATGAATCAGTAAACTAGGGTTGTGTGATGTGTACAGTGCATTTGATTATGTTATATTTTAAATGACACTGTTTATATGAAGAAAAAAAGAAATAAAGTAATATGATGAGCATTGGATTTGATGTACCCTGAATGTGTAGTTAATACAAAATCAACTAAAAGTATAATCAAATTGAAATTGTAATCTTGGCTTAATGAAATGGTGATACAGAAAACTAAAGTATCTCACTTTCAGACCCTACGGAGTCCACCCCAACAGTGCTTGACAGCTTCCAATCTGGAGAGGTGCAAATTGGGCACAGTGTTGAGCTCCCCTGCATCGCATCCGGATATCCCAGCCCCACAATCCGATGGCTAAAGGATGGACGGCCGTTACCCACAGAGACCCGCTGGACCCGGCACATCACAGGCCTCACCATTTCAGACTTAAGGCTTGAAGACAGTGGCAACTACATCTGTGAGGTCACCAACAGCTTCGGATCCAAAGAAGTGACAGGTCATCTCAATGTTATAGGTAAGTAATAGTACTAGAGGATTTATACAGCACTTTTGCCAGCATTCAAAGCAATATACAATAGCGTGCATTATTCAGTCACTATAGCTACACACTTATAGTTATCTCATAGTACTTTTCTTTTACAGTGCAGAAATAATATGGTAATAGATATAATAATAAACAGGTAATCATTTAGTAATTATAGTTTAATTTCAAGTATTTTCTATGTAATACAATGAATTTACAAAGCCCAACCCTTTATTTTAGCCCTAACTATGTGGTACTAATAATTACTAGGTTATTCAATTGCATTGTCTCCCAGTGGACAGCCCCCTATTACCACCTGAGCCACTGTAGTTACTGACAGCACCAAAAAACCTGCCTATGTGATGGACTAAAATGATGAAAAGCTTGACAGACAGGAAGATTCTCCTGTATCCTATAGATGTAGACATCACTTCTGCCCTGCTAGCTGTGGCCTTTCCTTACACAAACCCACTGTCATCTGAGTTGAACATGAGCTTGATCTCCAAGGACAGCCTGTTTCTCGGCTGCACTTTCAAATCTTGCCAAGGCACTGCTACAGTGACAGTGCAGAACGGTGGTCAGGCAGGTGTGTCACTGTGTTTGCAATGAACATGAGAGACGTGAAGGGTAATTCATAATAGTCACAGGTGATAGAAGAGACATTTCACTGCAGATAGGATAAGGAACACAGGAAAGAGGAGGACTGGACAGTGGCTACAGTGGCATATCATAGCCTCTACAACATCCCCGGCCATGCGAAGAAGGTAGAATACACACTTACAGTACATGCTCTTGTTCATTGTGCAAAAAGACATTTTCTATAGAAACACACACACAACACGCAGACACTGTGCAGCCTCAAGCACTTAACACCAGCTGCTTTATTGCTTACTGACATTTGCTACCCTTGTCTGGGTTTTCCACCATGTTCACACACAAGCAAAGGCAGACATCTCTACACCCAAGCACCATATGTACAAAGTGTTTATAAATTGTTATGCAAAATGACTTTACACATATTAGGCTGACTTACTAATGTAACATTGAGTTACTCGCTTGAATTACTACTAACTATATACGTAGTGTTTCCTTTTTTTCTTATCCAATGATTATAGTTTTTTAAAATAATGTTTTTTCTTATCTTTAGAGCCACTGCGGGTCACCTTGTCTCCCAAGAACCTGAAGACGGGGATTAGCAGTACAGTGATCCTGTCTTGTGCTGTGCAGGGGTCACCTCACTATACTGTATCCTGGTACAGAAACACAGAGCCCGTCCTGCCTGATCAGCACTTTTCTATCCAGGGGGCTCACAATGAGACCCTCTTCATTTCTGCTGCTCAAAAGAGACATTCAGGAGCGTATCAGTGTTTTGCCACACGCAAGGGCCAAACTGCCCAGGACTTTTCGATCATATTGCTCGAAGGTGAGGGCACAAAGAGTTAGACCATGATAAGACATATTGGACACTACTTAACAATACATAACTGTTATGTCTTTTTCATCTTCAGATGGTACACCACGTATTGTTGCCTCCTTCAGTGAGCGGGTGGTGGTCCCAGGTGAACCATTCTCCTTGATGTGCACTGCCAAAGGAGCTCCTCCACCGACTATTACCTGGACTTTAGATGATGAACCTGTGGCCCGGGACATGCTGCGAGTTCGAGCCAGTCAGTTTACTCTTTCTGATGGCAGCACTGTGAGCCACGTCAACGTGAGCAACCCACAGATCCGCGACGGTGGAGTGTATCGGTGCGCCGCACGAAACTCGGCTGGTAGTGCCGAGTACCAAGCGCGCATAAACGTAAGAGGTGCCTGTCTACTTTTCAATATCAGTCATACAAAGGCTCAGTGAGCCTAACCCCTACCCTTACCCCAATCCTGTCCCATACCTTTCTATATTTCTTCATCTTTATATGTTCTCATCTGTCAATTTTCTCATCTTTTCATTTTATTCTGTCTGCGGTTATTTTTGAATGTGTTTTTAATATGAATAACGTGGCTTAGTTTCAATGAACTGTAACCAATTAGCAGTTGTTGCTCATGGAGACCATGTAATCACCAGTGTGACCCCAAGTTCCTGGATAAGATCCCTTTGTTCAGTTCCTTTTCATAATTTCTTTGTGATACAAATAGATGAATACAAGGCTATGTACATATTTTCAAGGTAAAGGTTATTGAAATAGTAGAAAATTTATAGAAGTTCTTAAATTCTAATCTGTGTGTCTAAATTATTGTTACAAAAGTATACACAGATAAATAAGTAAAGAAACACATCTAGATAATGGTCATTAGGGCCAAACAGATTAAATGCCAGATGAGAACTGAGCCAGTATGGAAAGTCCACAGTGGTGGCGTGCCATTGTGTGTCTGGAGGCTGATGGTGATCTCTGGTGACAGGACTGGTGATGTCAGTGTCAGCACAGATGAGAAGGATGAAGAGTGACACCCACGGACACAACCAAATCTCTTGCTCTGTGTTTTTCTGTTTCACTCTCTCAATTTCTCTGCACTTTGGTGAAATGTATAGTTTTGACATGTGTGTCTGCTCGGAGCAGATATGCCAAAATGATTGTTGGAGTGAGAATGAACCCCGCTGCCAGAAAGCACTAGCCTTACATGTGACACAGACTGGCACAAATATTGGCAGGTTCATTGACATTGCCACAAAAGCAGAATTACACCAAAGTATGCTTATCCACTCACTGAAATGTGATTCACTTACCCTGTATTGTGGAGCACACAGGGTACTCAGGCTCAGCCACATATTGTTAAATAGACACGTGTGTATACTACATTGGAGTGGGGTGTCTGTGTGACGGGGTATTGAATAATACATCTTTGACTTGTCAGAGCTGTGACTTCAAAGCTCTGCACACACTCAGAAAGGAAGGGAGAGTGTGAGAAGTAAGGCTGAAAGCAAAGAAAAATTCAGATTGAAGGCATACTATTGTAAGAAGGTCAAAGAATAAGAGACAAGTGATTGAGTGATAGCACTAGCCTTCCAACAATGCTAAACTCATCTTCTGTCCATCCGACAGTGTGCTTGCTTGTCTGAAGATAGCACAGACAGGAAAGGGAAATGGTCTTCTTAGTTGTCTTTGTTGTTCTCAGAATTATTAACACATTTTGGCATTTTGCTTTAGAAAGCCACCCTGGCGCGACTAGTATCATTGCCATACAAAACAACACCCGTGTAGCTTGACCTTTATAGTTAACACGCCTTGCCTGAGCTCCATGGTAAATTGAAATGGAAACACACATGCACGTAGACAGATAATTGATGACAAGGTTGTTTGCTGAAGTTGCCATAACAACAGATTTGCAGTTATAATTGCAAAGTGAATGTGGTTTGATTTCTAAAAGGGAACTAGCAGAAACATAGTACAGTATAAATCAGAAACATCTATCTCCACACAACAAACATACTTTTTTTTTTACACTTTCTCCTTTTACCAAAATTCTTCCTATACCCCTCCTGCCCCTCCCTGATTTCTTAATTCAATTGCTAAATCTGCTTTTAACAATAATCACTAATATTTTTACCCTTTTCTCCTTTTTTGGTCACCCCCCTCTCTTTCTACTGTGTCTATTTCTCTGTTTCTCTTTCTTCAGGACCCCCAAGGATCCGTCCCATGAAAAACATCACAGCCGTGGCTGGAAGAAACACTTTTATAAACTGCCGTGTGATTGGGTATCCCTATTACTCAATCAACTGGTATAAGGAGGGACTTCTGCTGCCTGACAACCACCGCCAGGTACAGCATGGTGTTATTCATTCTCAGTTGTTGAGAAGAGATCAAATTTACAGTACTGTTAAAATGTTTTATGTTTATTTTTCATTGTAATAATTATTTGTATCTAGTGTTGGTTTTATAGTTAGTTATATTTAGTTTACAAAATTGTATACAAAATGCATAGTGAGCTCTTTGAAGAAACATCCAGTCACATGACCAAAGTTAAGCTTTACAATTCTATTCCATATTTATAATTAAAAACGGTGGGTTTGTGCCACACACATCAAAGTTGATTTTGAAAGCATTGCTACTTTACTATTTTTTCTTCACAGTTCTCCCTAAAACATTTACATGGTACTGTAGGCAGAGCTCACATTACACTTGTACGTTTAATATAAATGTGTAATGTGACTGCTGATATCTGTCCAGGTGGTCTTTGAGAATGGGACACTGAAGTTAAGTGATGTTCAGAAAGGAATGGACGAGGGTGCTTATGTTTGCAGTGTGCTCATACAACCTCAGCTTTTCATCACACAGACTGTCTATGTCACAGTCAAAGGTATGTCATGGGGATTTTTTTTAAATCCATGTAAATCGTATACAAATGCATACAATAGTGATTATAATCATATAAGTGAGAAAGACTTGTAAACCTAGAAATCCAGAAGTAAAACAGGGGGAGAGTAAAGACTGTATGCATTGCCTCTAATAACCTCTGATTAAGGGGTGGATCAGCCTAGTGCGCTCCTTCAACCACTTAGCAATTACATGCCGTAGAGCACAAATGCTATTGTATGAAATTTTGTGTGTCTATGTGTCATACCCAGCATGTATTTGTTGAGTATTTGTTCTGTTGTAATGTGTGATTTCTGCTTTTTGTGACACATGTCTTTGTCATTCAGATTGGGCTATACATTATCAGATAAAGATAATTAAAGGGAATTATTATATTTTACTCTTTTTCATAAAAGGTAGTGTTAGGATGTCATGTCTCTGATTTTTGCATGAATTTTAAAAAGGCCCAGATTAAATCCTCTAGATGTCTGAGCGTTAACCCCCCTAACATCACTCCTACCCCACTCCAACCGGGCGCCATCACCTCCACCGGTCTCCATGGTAACACTGTTCTTTCCCCTGCGGATGGGGCTCTAATTAGAGCAGCTATTATGGGCTGGCTTTCGCAGGGCATGGTAGGATGGAGTGGAGGGGGGCAGGGGGCAGGGGGCAGTGGAGGCTGCCAAGTGGGTAGTGGGCTAGGCCAGGCTGGAGTGCTCTGCTCACTTTAGGGGTCTGTACTTTGTTGTAAGACTTAAGAAATCACCTCCAGGCAGACAGACAGATATAGTACAAGGAGTTTACCATCCAGCCCCCTCAAAGCTAACTCTTACTGTCTTGGTCTCCCACTGGCTTTAAAACACCATCCACACTCACACCTTTCCTAGTCTGTATATCATTGTTTCCACATGCTATTTGTTTCTCCTCTTTTAACTATCAATCAATCAATCAATCAATAGATTAATCTTTTAACTAACGCATTGTTTGTCATCTATAGTTTAATTTTTTTACCACTTCTTCCTAATTGATTATATTTTTACTAGGGCTGTCAATCGATTAATAGCGATTAATCGCATGTCTGTCTATAGTTAACCTACAATTAATTGCAAATTAATTGCATATTTGTATTTGTTATAAATGTAAATGATGTATAAGCTTATTTTGAAGTGTTTGATTTGAAAAAGGGGTTGAAAAACTGCTGTTTAGAAGACTTGATTTTTGAAACACTTCAGAAATCTGAATAAAAACATGCTGAAGTTTATCACCTCCAGGCTGGAGAATAACTCCCTCTCCCTTCACTCTCTACACACTGTCATGAGCGATCAAACTGCTATCAAAGGCTACTTAGATGATTTTATTTAAGTGGGTTTGCTGGTTAAAACGAGCAGACGTGTGTGTATGCGCTGGTCTTGCAGGTCCGTGTCAGGTGACTACGTGGCACTTGCGAGCGAGGAGTAAAAGGCAGAGAGCACACTAGAGTTTGCACTATGAGTGCTCTGAGACGGGGGAGGAGCTCACTGCTGCACCCGCGGCCCATGGATGAGTTTGTGGACAGTAACTACAGAGTCCTACTTGGTTTTACATCAGTCTCCAAACACCTGAAAAGTCTACAATAATAGAAGACAGATTTGTTGCTAGTCGCATTTTTAAAATAAGTCCCTAGGGGGGTTTGTAAATTCACCAATATAGCAACAAAGTACGCAGAGCGTAAAATCAAATAGCTTTTTTGATGCGTGATTATTGTGCGATAAAAAAATTATCGCGGTCAAATATTTAAGTTAACGCGTTAATTAACGTTATAAAGTTGACAGCCCTAACTTTTACTTTATATTGTCTTTGTATTTTTTTTATTTCATTCTTTTGCAACCTTTCTCACCTTATACTTGGCCTCACCCCTCTATAGTGGTTTGATGGCAAAGTGGTTAGCACTGTTGTCTCTCACAAAGTTTAAAAACTGATTCTGGACTTTCTATGAGGAGTTTGCTTTTCTGACTGCCTCTCACTGGTGGGTTTCTTTCTGTACTCCACTTTCCCACATAAATCTAAAACATGCACAAAAGGCTAAATTCCTAGGTACCCCTAATCAGGATCCTGAAAATGTGGAGAAGGGTCTAGTCCCTAGTTAATTATGGGTATGATAAGTATACTATACCTTACTCGTTATCTTTCTTTACCTCACAGTTCCACCGCTGATCCAGCCGTTTGACTTCCCGCCCACCTCTATTGGTAAACTGATGTACATTGCTTGTGTGGTGGCGTCCGGAGACATGCCCATTCGAATCACCTGGCGAAAAGACGGACAGGAAATCGTGCCCTCTTCTGGCATCACCATCGACACCAAGGAGTTCATGAGTTCCCTCCAGATTTCCAAAGTGTCACTTAAACATAACGGCAACTACACCTGCATTGCAAGTAACGATGCTGCAACTGTGAGCACTGAAAGGCAGCTCACAGTTACAGGTAAGAAACCATATGGTCAGAAAAAAAACATTGTTGAAGAATTTATTTTGAATAAGAACAGATTTATTTTTATGTATATTGACTGCAATTGAATGTGCCCTCAACAGATAATTTATAAGTTTAAAAAATTCTCTCTTT
>JAVQKG010243580.1:0-15354 GCA_036025885.1 Hypseleotris bucephala
ACTTGAGTAAAACTTTTGCCTACCCTCCCCCCTCCTCTGATTGGGAGCACCTGTTCATGTTGGACACTGTGTATTTTAAGACAGTAGGTGACAGTAATGCACATTAATTTATCTGTCAACCGCCAAAGAACCCCACAAGGAGAAGAAGAACAAAAATGATCAGTGTATCTGGGATCAGTGGAGGGGTCTAGTCGTGGATGCACTGATCCAGGATTGGTATCAGCTGGCTTGACGAATCCACTGCTGCTCAGCCTGGCTTGGCCTTTGTGAAATCAGTTAAGCCTGGATGCTCATGTAGTGGATTTGTCAAACCAGGCTTAGTCATTTATCCTGGATCTGGAAATCCTACTTTTGTGCAATAGGCCCCAGGTCTGACGCAAGACAACATCAAAACCAAGCCAAAACTCAATCATTAAGCATCATAAAACCCTTTGAACTACAAATTCAGTGTACATTCAGTTCAGTGTTCATTATAATACTTAATATGAATTAATATTAACATTAACATAACATACTGTCATTGTTACAGTAAAAGTTATGGTCAAGAGCAGAGCATAAATAAATGCACTGTATCATGATTCAATGATCTTCCCAGATTTAGTAGATTGTGATAACTTCATACGTCGATTAGATTTTTTCAATCACCATATTGCCCACGCCAATCCCTATGCTGCTATTTAAAAAAAGCCAGACCGGGACTAACTATATAGAACTAGGACAATGGGCTTTCTGGAACAACAGCAATTAAACCTAAAATATTTGTGTTGACTTATGTTTTGTGATACAACACAAACAACCACTCATTAAAACATTTCCACAATTTAATTTCTTAACACTTTCTTCAAATAATAAGTGTGGGTATTTCACACTAGTTAGGTTTTTATGTCTCAAACCTTTTAGGTATTATTTTTGGTACTTTCCAGAGGTGCTTGTCTTTGATCTAGATTCAGTAATGTCTGGGTTGTATGACAGAAACTACCTCAGAAAGATGAAACAAACAAATTAGATGAAGGGTAGATTTGTGAGGGTTTTCAAGCACCTCTGATGTTTCCTCTTGTGTGTACCGCAGTGTGGCTGATAAACGGCCTATAAGCGCAGTCTGTGAGTGTGAAAGTGTTGCATAAGTTGAGGGTGAAGAAAAGGGCAGCAGAGATTTAAGCAGCACTGACTCCACTAAATGAAGCCATCAGACCCAGACAGTGAGGCCTTACTGCTACACTGGGTAGTATCCTTGTAGAACTGTTTCTATTTTGTATTTGTACTTATACTATAGTCCTGCGAATATTTTCAACTCCTCTCACTGTTATGGTTGAAACCAGTTTTCTGCTAACTGTGTAACCGAAAAGTGTAGTTTGTATGTTCACTAAAATAAGAAAAAGTTAAAAAAAAAAACAAAAAACAAACAGTATATTCTTAAAATAGACTACCTGTCCCAGTTTTATTATGTAAAGTAGGTTGTCTGTAGAGGCGGGAATAAAATATAACTCAACCTGATCTGATCTAATGTTTTTTTTATTTCAAACATTATTTTACTAACTTAACTTATAGACTACACTTTTAAGACTAATATTATTTTTATTTTACATTTAAAAAGAAAATTACTTACCAAAGCTGTGAACTGCTGTAGGTGACTACAATGTGCAGCAGGTGGCGCTGTCAGAAAACCTGTGGAAGTACAAAGTATATTAGCTGGACTACAAAAAAAGTTATTTTCTTCTTCTGGTTTTACCACTAAATTAGGACTACAATGTCTGGTCAAGTACTACTAAAAGCCTGGACTGAACTGGAGCCAGGCCTACAACAAGATAACACTAGCACTAAACCAGGACTAAACCAAAATCAATCCAAGACAAAACCAGTACTAAGCCACGGTCACTTGATTTGTCTCCAAGATGCATTTTACGAGACACCGTACTTTCACGGTGAGGATATTGTCAAAATCTCAGTTGCTAAATATTGTATGGAGTGTCACAGCTTTACAAGAGCATGTAACACTGTACAGATGTGGGGGCCCTGTGGCTGCAGCACATTCCTTGCACTGACCAGGGGCTGTAAACTTATGCAGGTTCGGGACAACACAAAATCTTTTCTTTGGCACCGGCTGCAAAGTTTTCCCAAGGAAGCAACAGGCTGGACCCTTGGAGGAATGTGGCGCGGGCAGCTTTCTGAGGGTTTTTTCACTTTACTCTGTGTATTAACTGCCCAGTTAACAGAAGTAATTGGTCTGACCCTTTGAGAAGCTGCTTTAAGAAGTATGGCTCACGGTGTAACGCGAGGAGAAGACACAGTGATATCCTGTCTGTTGCAGCTCCCCACTTAGACACAAGAGAAAGTTTTTCCATTAAAACAATTGCCTTTCCACATCTGGTTTGCATGCTGCTGCCAGAATTTAACCTGCATGGCAACAATAAAATCTTAAAGAGTAATCACTTTTAACCACAAAAATGGGACCAGTACTTTCAGCTACTAAATCTTGCTTCACTTTTATCACAAAATCTTGTCTAAACAGCTTTTAGCCCTCTGAATAGGATGTTGTCATGAGAATTTATGAGAAATAGTAGGAGGGACTGATGGAGGTGGGGAGTGAAGGTTGAAAACAGCTGAGTGCGAACAGGAAAAGACTTGGGGCGAATTAAAAAAGAAACAGCATGGTTCTGTGAGGAGGGCCAATGTGTAGACCACGTTTGGACTGGACTAAAGTAATAATGTGGACCCCTACTGTCTTCCTGCTGCTGCTGATCCATCTACTCTCCACCACTGTATGTATGATATATGACTTTGTGTTGTTCTTTGGTAACAGACAAGTTAACATAATGTGTATTAATCAAAAATAACGTAATACAGTGTTTACCTCAGTTGTCAGTTAAGGTGGCAGCCAACTCCCAGTTCTTTTATACTGTGAACTTGCATATTAATGCATTTTATACATAGAATTTGCGGCTCCAAAATGCCACAAAAAGCTGTAATAACAAAGACACTGCATTATAAGACAATAACAAAATGGGTGTTGACTTTTGAGACAATAAATTTAGTGCATGTATAACTTTATGTATCTTTTTGAATGGTAGATATAAAGTAGCTTATTGCCAAGGTGGCCGCCTTAACTATAAAGTGCTGGGGAAAAACGTAATATGTTCAGATGACGTTAATGGGGCAATATGCAACATATTAGTTGCCTTCCTTCCAAAATATCTTAACACCAATTTTGATCAATTTACTATTTTTTACAAATTAAATAAATATACAGTTTCTAAAATCGAGTGTGCACCTCTGTACGTTTATGGTATAGTTATTACTGAAGGTATTATGTAAATGTTGATGCTTCATCTTTTCTGTCCTCCAAAAAATTTAACTCAACAAAACCTTTAACTATTAATCCCTAGGTAATCTTGACTGTTTTGCCAGGGTTCAGAAAACAGTAGCTACTTTAACCAATCAGAAACACTGAACGATGAGGCTCCTGTCAAAACCCCTAAACCTGCGGGCAGTGCAAAAGGCTGGGACACTTGCTCCATCCCATGTGATGTCACTGTCAAACTGCTACGAGATGAGAAACATTCAATTTGTGGTGAGCCTTTGTTTTCTTAGACTATTTTAACCAGTAGATGTGTTCATGATTTGTTACTGACCAGGTCGACATGTGTGTGTAGGGCAGCTCCAGCAGTCTTTGTTGTCATTTGGTCGTAGCACACGGAAACTGATGAGAGACGTGATGGAGGAGCAGCAACGAGCACTGGATATTCTCAGCAGTCAGGTACAGCCTAAGAACAACAAACATGTATGAAGAAGAATATAACTGGCCTGATGTAAAAATAAGTAATATATCAGATAGTATTATCATCACAATTACAAAGACTAAATAATCGAGAACAAACTAATTAGGCCAACACTAATTTTGAATTGTGCCAAGTTAATTACTTAATTAAAAAGCTATATTAAATTTGCGCTATAACATTCTTCTGTTTTCTGTTTCCCAGTAAGAAAAAAACAAACATACACACACATATACACATACGAATCTTCAAATAATTAATGATTGTTTGAATTTATTTCAGTTAAGACCAAAATAATCAATACTATTATTTAATCAATAACGTCCAGTGTCTTGTTGTAGGTGACTGATCTGATGACCAAAGTTCAAATGCTCAGTTCAGAAGTCCAGAGAAGCAACACAGAGATGTACTCAATCAAACCAGTGCAGTCACATGGTATAGGCATGAATTCTTAAACTATTATGAGAATATCCTAGTTTTTGTTATTAATTCAACTATAAGCCAGTGTATATTGTGTGCCAGTTCCAAGTGTGAACAAATGCAAAGCCAACGCTACTGAAAACATTACCTCTTGAGCGGAGGTATTAATATAAAAGATAAATTCATGAAAATAAAAAAAGAGAAATTGTGTTTTGTCTTATTTTATTGAGGACGCGACTGCAGCGACATTAAAGATAATCTGATGTCTGTGGTTCCCAAGATCCCGAGTGGCATCTACATCATCCATCCAGAAAACACTGACTCTTCATTTGAGGTAAACCTAAACCTGTCCTAATTTCTGTTCATCGCCTTTGTGCAGGGTCTTTATTTTTAACCCAAACTCTCTTGTTGCAAGGTTTTCTGTGAGATGGATTACATGGGAGGTGGATGGACCGTGATGCAGAGACGAACTGATGGATTAACCGATTTTAAGCGACCCTGGGCTGACTACAGCGATGGTTTTGGACATCTAGCAGGTTCATGCAAAAAAAAAAAAAGATTTGTATTCAAGAAACAAATTTAAAGTTTAGGCCTGTCTGTGTGTCTTTGACTAGGTTTTGCCCTTGTATAACCTTGGCTTGGACCTATTAATTCTGGTCTGTGCCTAGGTTTGCCCTGATTCCAACCTGGTTTAGACCTGATTTAGCCTTAGTGTAGATCTAGTGTAGACCTGATTTTTCCAATTTAAAACCTTGTTTAGTTCTGGTAGTTTAGCCCTGCATCAGACCTGGTTTAGTTTTGGTTTAGCACTGGTTTATATTGAGACTTACTTATGGGTGATTTGGTAAGGTTTTAGATTTACTTACTGATTAATTTTAAATTAAATATGTAATCTTATCCCTGTGTTGGTTGCAGGGGAGCACTGGTTGGGGCTGAAGAAGATCTTTCAGATCGTGAGCCAAAAAGACACTCGTTTCCAGCTCCACATTGCTCTGGTCTCTACGGACGATGTCACTTCATACGCTTCATACGATGACTTCCACTTGGACAGTGAAACCATGTTCTTTGGTATACACCTGGGACGTTATGCGGGCAGTGCAGGTATATCCTAAAACATCTACTATCACAGGACACCATGGTCTTTTTGGATTTGTTGCTTAGAAACTTTGTCTTTCACAAATGTATGTCCAATTTTGCCCAAAAGAATAGGATGCTGTTTATGTGTGCTTGATGTGCTTTGGTTATGGTGTGTTGAGTCACAAGTCATTGTATGTATTGTGTTACTCTGATGACCCCTGAAAGAGAATAAAAGTTTCAAGGACATATTTGTTTGTATTTTAGTTTATGTGTTTAACTAAAACAAAACCACACATTGACAGAGCTACATTCAGTCTTCTTGAGGGTCAGTGTTGAACTAAGGGTCAAATCAAGTCAATGAGAAGTATGATCTTTTTTATGTTTGTATCAGGTTTGATTAAATGTAATTCTATTGAAGACGTGTAACACACCTTTTTGTTTATTGCTGTGTTTTCAGGGGATGCTTTTCGTGGCTATGACCAGGACCAGAACCAGGACACAGCCCCCTTCAGTGCCTCCGATGTGGACAACGACGGCTGTAACCCCTCCTGCTTCTTCGATAACAACACGGTGGAGGCCTGTAGCTCGCTGCACAACCAGACGGGATGGTGGTTCAACCAATGTGGCCTGGCCAACCTGAACGGCTCTCCAGAGGACGCAGAGTCGACTCCTCAGAGGACCCGGATCCTGTGGGACACTTGGAGACAGAACGGGATCCCTCATGTCATTAAAGCTGTGACTATGAAGATCAGGAGAATCCCAACCAATAACTGACCCGTAGTAGTGCTGCACTGCATTGATTAATCTGAATTCATGTGTGTAATAAATGTGCAGTAACTAATTATAAGACTTTGCTGTTTGCACATGTTTGAGTGTGTACAGTGCACAATAGGCTGTAGGTGAAATAAACATTGTTTGATTCATGACATATTATTTATGATGAGAGTGTATTTTTAACTATCAGTAGACTATGTGATGGTCACACACACACATTCAAGGGACTAGAAGTTGTTTGCTCACTGACTGGCCATTATCGAGTTATTGATTGAATGTGTTACTAGCCAAAAGAAAATTGTACCTGCATTCAGCTAGTTGGTTGGCAATAATGAGAATCCTCCCTGCCCTTTGGACAATGCAGACTCGGTAAGTACATTGTAATGCAGCAAGTTTTTAAATATATAAATGTAAGGCTTTCTTACCTGTGTGTTTTATCTTTCACGTTTTTTGCTACAATAAAAAACATGCATCCATGAAAAAAACTGAATTAGCTTAGCTACAACTCGTAAGCTAACCTAATAGTTTTACCCATGGGGCCTCTCATTGAAATGTATAATGAGTTTAGATCTTATACAATAAAATAAATAAAACCATTTACTCTTTAATTTACACTATATAGGATAAGTTAATAAACTGTTTTACTTGTCCTTGAATTTGGCTAAAAATAGGGGGAATAGGTGGGTCAAAGCCACTAGGTGGTGCTCTAGTTTGTATGATTGTTTTGTGACCATTCTGGTTAAAAAAAGTCAGTCATGTCTAGCTTATTGAGCTCCACTGTTTACATCCACATATGGGCTTTTTTTTGTATGATTTGTATGTTGAAGGAATGGCATATCTGCAGTGGTGATGTTGTGATTGTTGTATGCAGAAAGCCACTCCATTAAAGTGAATAACCTTCAGCCAATGGGACCCTAAAAGGCAATTCTCTCAGAGCACTCTGTTGATCAGATTAGGATCTTTGAAATTCTATTTGTAAATCTTGTTACATAATGAAAGCCTTATTTTAGTTGGATTATGCCACATGCAGTAAAAAGACAATTAGGGCTAATTGAGAGGTATGCCTCAAATAATTGGTCTGTGGGCCTCATTAGTTTGGTCACCCCTTTTGTATTGCATCATATTCCAGCCACTTGCGTCTATATGCAACCTCATTGTATATTGTATTTGTATTTGCAGAGGAGAATGTCATTTTCCCACAGTGGACCCACGTCAGTCCGGAGCACACAGGAAGCACCGACTACTGGGAATTTAGGCCCTGTAGGAATTTCATCTGCTGTTCATCAGACATCAGTCACTGCTCTGTTACACGCTGCACACAGATAAACATCTCAACATGTCCTATAAACATGGGAGTCTTAAATAGCACTTTACAGTCTAGCCTTTAAAACAATACATGTATTTTACAAGAATGAGTATTAGTGCTGCTTCCTAGCTATGGTTGTCTATGTTTTTTTCAAGGGAGCCAAATTCCAAAACATTATGACAAATATGACCCAACCAATTCATTTAAGCCTAATTAAATGTAAAACTGACCACTAGTTTTGACAGTAAATGTGTAGTCCTTAAGTTTCCAAAAATGAACAGTTAAGAATAAAAAAAAGAAAGAAAAATGCTGAAAAATTACCTGACCCTGTTCTATGATGTAAAGTATGTTGTCTGTAGTCTGTGGCCAACTGCTATTGGTCAAAGTGATGTCCCACAAACTCTGATTTGAGGTTGCTGTAAAGGCCAGGGCAGGGACTAAAGTAAATATTAATTATGACAGATTACCTACCTTACATCAAAAAACGGGGTAGCTTTTTTTCAAATTTCTAACTTTTTTATTTTAGGAAAGTTACAGACTACATCTTTAAAACTGGAAGCCTATGAACAGAGCACAGATACAACCATTGCGTGTACCCAGTGATAACACAAGCTCCCTCATCAGTGACATGAAGTCAGGCATGTAAATAAAAGTATAGTTGGACTCAGAAGGATGCATTCTTTCTCAAGGACAGTGGGAGGAGGGACACGGGACAGAGGAGAGGGAGGATAAGATGACTTGGACCAGTCGTGGTTTTGTGGATCACTTTTGGGATGAACCACAGAACTCCTCACAACAGTCGGCCCGCGGGCTACACCGGCGGCCCCCGCACCAGGAGTCGAGATAACCTGCTCTTGAATGATGACTATGGAGACGAAAACTGCTACATCGGACGCTACCTCGGGTCAGTTTTTCCAATATCTCTTTACAAGTTAAAGTGTAGATTAATAAGCTTGAAATGTAGGGATTTTTTTTAAATTAACCTCTGTAAAGTATTCTTCAGATAAATAAAGTAAATTGTCACTTGCCTTTTGTGTAATCCAAACAAGGCCAGCATCTAGTCAATAGAACAACTAGTCACTATTTACATTAATTAATTTCACTTCAATTACATGTATTTTTTAACTTTCCCCACAGCCCGAGCAGCTCTGAGAGGCAGCTCATGGCTCGTCTCACTGCTGTTAAAAGGCGTCAGGCCCTTCGAGGTCCCGTGTACATGTTTTCGGCTCCTTCCACCAGTTTGTCTGAAGTGGAGCAGCGCTTCCTGGAGGCGGCCGAGTATGGAAACATTCCCGAGGTGCGGCGCATGTTAATGCACGTGCCAAACCTAAACGTCAACGCTGTGGACTACATGGGCCAGAATGCACTGCAGCTGGCTGTGGCCAATGAGCATCTGGAGGTGACAGAGCTGCTTTTGGGGAGAACTGACCTCGCCCGAGTTGGGGATGCCCTCCTTTTAGCCATCAGTAAGAAGATCTGTTTATTTCTTTACTGAAACATCTAACGTTCATTCACTGATCAAAAAATAAATTGATACAACCAAAAATGGGTAGCACTTTACAGCACAGTAATAATGTGGTAATAATGTGGTAATACACTAGTAATAAGAACCAGTGTTGTTATGATGTTTAATTTTTAAGTAATTTCTGTGTAATTACCAACTCCTAACCCCATATCCTAACCCCAATCATATATTAACCATAATTACTTAACATTCCATATTCCATTTTATGCTTCTATCTTGTTACCATTCAGAAATACATGAAATTACAAGTGGGTAAATACATAAAAAGTACTTGATAAATAACAATAATTACTATGTCATTATCTGTTTATTACTTGTTTATGACCACACTATTACTGTGCTGTAAAGTGTGAGCCATAAATGTTGAATCTGATCATTTGTATTAGTGACAAGTTCCATTGTTCTCTTCTAGCTACCCAACCACCCCACAAAATCTGCAGATTAACAATAGTCATAGTTACATTTTCCAAGTTAAATAATGTGAACATGGGTAGAAAAACCTTTATACTAGATGCATGCACCTCTTTAAACCTCTTGTGTGTCTCTTTGCTGTAGGTAAAGGTTATATCCGCATCACTGAGGTGCTGCTGGCTCACCCCTCGTTTAAAGATGCTAATCGCCTCACTGCTAGTCCTGCTCAGGCCGACATGTTAGACGACTTTTACGCCTATGATGAAGATGGGACCAGGTAAGAGAAGCTTTGAGTGGCCTCCTAACTTTTAATGTTTGTTGATAACATCTCAGAGAAAAGGCAGTAAACACCAGCTGGGTGGGGGCCCCAAGATGGACTTTGTAATTTAAAGGTTACTCACTGCCCTTCTTTGGACTTTTATGTGACATGAAAGAAATGAAAGAAAAAGGTTAAAGATTTAGGCTTGACTGAAACGTAAAAGAAATGAAGAGACAATTTCAAAGTTTGATTGCTTTATTAGGTACCACAATGAAAATTTTGAATCAAATTTAAAAATGTACTTTGGGAAAAGAATTTTAAGCTTGTTACATGCAGATTTTGTTGTAACAAGTTTATTTGATCTTGCCTTTCTATGAGACTACAAAAGGAATATCATGATAAGTTAAAATTACTAAAATTCAGAATAATAATCTTAATTTTGTTTTGATTAGTTTACATTCATTTACTAACTACTAATAATATGACTATTCAAAGCAGCCTTACAATGAAACTAATGAAATAATCTATGCCTTGTATGTACATAAATAACTACTTAAAATGGGGCTCACATTCTTTAGTTGCTTGGTCGACTAATCGGTCAGTGGATTTACAGTCGACTAAAATTTTATTAGTCAATTAGTTGCATTCTCTTTCTATCAATATATATCAATTTCTTTTATTCATAATAACAGCTGTACTTCTTTTAAGTTAAAATATATTTTACTTTCAAGTTTTCTTATTATGTTTGTTACCAAATCCATCTACATTTGTGTTTGTTGTTACAAGCCCCTTCACATTACTGCTTCAGTCGATTAATTGTTCTGTTGGGCAAGACTTTCCTTGGTCAACTACAGCCCTACTTAAATCAAGATTAATGTTCGGAATACAAATCATTTTAACTATTGTAGACTTGCAGTGGGTATTAGTTGAATATCACTGAATTATATTGTTAAACTTTGGCTATTTTTTCAGGTTCTCTCATGACGTGACTCCTCTGATTTTGGCGGCCCATTGTCAGGAGTACGAGATCGTCCACACTCTGTTGAGTAAAGGTGCTCGTATCGATCCTCCTCACGATTATTTCTGCGGCTGTGACTCGTGTAACTACCAGCAACAATACGACTCCTTCAGCCACTCGCGGTCTCGAATCAACGCCTACAGAGGGCTGGCCAGTCCCGCTTACCTCTCCCTGTTCAACGAAGATCCAGTATTAGCTGCATTAGAGCTTAGCAATGAACTGGCCATGCTGGCTAATATAGAGAAAGAGTTTAAGGTAACTAAAAACACCCACATCAAAGCTGCACTACTTGATTTTGTTTTCCTTGTATTTTGGAAAAAAAGTAGTTATTAGTACAGCATAACAGAAGTAATCTGAGAATAAAGTTGATTTTGATGTCCATAGATAGGTGACAAGCTTTATATTGCTGCTTCTTTCTATTGTCTTTATTGGCTGTAGTAAAGTGGGCGTGGCAAACTGGGCCTTAAATTCTTTTTCAGCGGAGAGAAAGCAACCGCTCCCATAAAGAAGACATTTTCAGTGATTATAAAAGGTTGCAAATTGTGTTCTCATAATTGTTCAGTTCATTTGAGTGCACTGGTGAGACTTGGTTTGTTCAGAATGTCAGTCCAAACAAGTCAATTTTATGAGGCTCCAAGCGGCTGTAAAACGGATGAGAATTTTACTGCTTTAGATCGCACAACAAATCGTACTGCAAGCAAATACAGTAAAGTAAATTTAGCCACTTGTGGCGATCTAGTTCAACTTTATTTTACTTATTTTACAGCGAGAATAGGACATGAGAAACTAGAGCTTGTCCCCTTCAACTTAGGGCCTGAGGTGGGGTATACTCATCCAGTTAAACTCTCATGTCAAACGTTTTGGTGATAACATTAAGGAGGGCATGACATGTACAAATGAGGGATAGTGAATATAAAAAAGATGTTGAGGTTAGAGTTAGAAAAAGGCCAAAAAGGAGATTTACAGTATCATGTTGTAAAGAGCATGTATTGGATTAATACTGCAATACCTTTTTACTTTGTATTTGACCGAAAATAATTATTCAGTCAATAAGACTAGCAATAGAGGGAAGGGAAGGAGAGAAAGTGAACCGGCAGTATTTTTGCACAGTTTAACAAATTCAGGTAGCGCAGCTTTAAAAAGAGACATATTTACTACATTAACCAGCAGAAGAATAGAGTCAAAAGGACAGGAAGAAAAAGTAACTTGACATTGATATATTTAATGCTGTTTGCAGAATGACTACTGCCGTCTCTCGACCCAGTGTAAGGACTATGTGGTGGGTTTGCTGGACCTGTGTCGCAGCACGGAGGAGGTGGAGGCCATAATGAGCGGAGAAACTGATGCTGAAGAAACCTTTGAGCTCCCGGGACGGCCCTCCCTCACCAGACTCAAACTGGCCATCAAATATGAGCTCAAAAAGGTGAGGGTACACTGGTTTGTGGAGTCCTAGTGTTGCATAGACATTTTACATGAATTTGAAGATGAGTAACTGAAAATTTTAATTATAATAAAATTTTTTGTTTGTACATAAATAAAAAGAGCAATCTTACAAGTTTTAATTACTGCTTAGCCCTAATTATGCTGCCAAGACTTTAGTAGAGAAGAATAAACAAGACGAAATGCCCGCAATTTTAAAATCTTTTCACACCCCTCCCCCCACTTCCCCTCTCAGTCAAAGGTTTTGACACACCTTCTCATTATTTTCAAGGAAAAATGTGTATGAACTATTGGCTGGTACTGTACATATTTCTGTAAACAATGTATTAATTGTGACAAGTAAAATGTTGTCAAAAGTTACTTGTGTTGATGTAACAACAGTCATTTCTGTCTTAAGTTTGTGGCTCATCCGAACTGTCAGCAGCAGCTCCTGAGTATCTGGTACGAGAACCTGCCCGGACTGAGACAACAGACCACTGCTGTCAAACTGTTGGTGGTGTTCGCAGTCGCTGTGGGACTTCCTGTTCTAGCGCTCGGTTATTGGTTCGCTCCCTGCAGCAGAGTACGTCACAAATGATTTAATACATTTTTACGAGGGCTACACAATTTTTTGAAAATGTGTTAAGTTTAAAGACTATGTTGAATATTGCATCACATGTGATTTTTTAATTAAATACGGGATATCCTTCTAATTAGGTCTAAATTAAACTTACTAAAGATTCAACCGGTTCTATACTAGTACTATACCAGGTCTACAGTTAAGTCTTCATTACAAATAAATCATTATAATTTTTTATTTTGGTCATAATTAAATTTTCTTCAAATGTGTTATTTTGACTGTGTAATTTTGGTGTGTATAACATAACAACGCCAATAATTTTGCCACAGTAGATTGTTCAGCCCTAATCTACCTCAAGCACTGTTGAATAGCTTTTCTGTCATGTTTATCTCTTATTGTGACTTTCAGGTTGGGAAAGTGATGCGTAGCCCTTTCATGAAGTTTGTGGCCCATGCGTCTTCATTCACCATCTTCTTAGGTCTTCTGATCCTGAACGCAGCTGACCGTTTTGCAGGAACCACTTTATTAGCGAACATGACCCACCTTCATCTCTTAGAGGGACGTCCCAGCCCTGACCCCCTGCTCCTCTATCGGACCACCACCACACCCTTCACATGGATGGAGATACTCATACTGTCCTGGGTCATGGGTAAGATGACAAAAGCATAATTAAAATAGCAGGGTTAAAGGCATCCCATGTAACTTCTGTCCACTAGATGATAATACAATGAAATGTGTTGTTAGTCAAGGCCATATAGTTTCTCTTTTGCGAGATTGCCCAGCTGCTCTAAATATTAGCAGTGAGTTGCAGTCTGAGGCACAGAGCTGTTTTATGGGGTTATTTGATTTGTAAAAATTCCTTTAAAAATGAAAAACTGAATACAGCTTTTAACTCACTATCACAAAAAAACGATCTTATCTTAATATAAATTAGCCTCTTTAGCCACATTTGTACTCTACTTTTGTTTTAAGTTACTATACTTATACTAGTCACAAAAAGTTGTGGATATTTGACTTTTGGGTACATTTTGAAAGTTCTCCTAATATGTAATGTAACTTATAAATTACAATCACTTGGTTTTACTTACAACTAGAAAGTACTCGGAGAGTGCATACCGACGCCAGGACAGCTAATTTCCCCTCTGCAATGTTTTCGAAAATTTATTTGGTGATTTCTAAGGGTTTTTATATTGTTATCGAGCAATTAAGAGGCCCCGCCCCAAACCATGACAATTATCGGAAGGGTCTACTTGACTTGTCTGGATGTTTGTGAAGGATGCTTTTATCATGTTTTATAAATTTCCCTAAAACAACATTTTGTATTCAGTCTGTAGGTGGCGCTATTGAGGTAACTGCCATCATATTGTTCATTTATGTACAGTGGTGGGTGGTAGTGTGGCGTTTCAGCTGTCACCTTAATCGGGCAAAGTATGTGCAAGTTAGAGGCTGTCCAAGATACCAGAATTCCCAATTTCAATCCAATATGGCCGATTTCCTGTTTGTTGTAGGGCGAGGCCATAATAATATTTTATGTTCAGCACGATGTGGAGAATCACTGTACCAAGTTTCATTGCTCTGTGATAAAATAAATGTATCCAGAGTCCCATAGGGGTCAAAAACATGGGGGCGCTATAGAGGCATTTTTTATCCGACCGTGATAATTTGCATATGTCCATTAAATAGACCCTAGCCCAGATCATTGTGCCAAACTTCATAAGATTTGGTTCATGTTCTCTAGGATTAATGGCTCAATTAAAGTTTTCCAAGTAATTATTATTTAATTAATCAATTATTATTTATCATAGAGGCACCAGAGTCTACATATATCAGCGTCTTCATTATATGTAACTGCCCAGAAAGTTAGAAGAAGATCTGGCAAAAACTGTTTCAGTTGTAGCATTTAAAAGTTTAAGCTTAATTAATTAATAACTGAATTAATATTAATCACAGATGTACCCAAGTTTAATCATGCACTTAACACAGTTTCATCTGAATCCGTGCAGTAGTTTTTGCGTATACTTGATCACAGACACGCACGCACGCACACATGCACGCCAATGGAGGCGATCACATTACCTTCTGGCGTCGGTAATGAGAAGTGATTCGCTATAAGTAAGGGACCTGACCCTCCACTTTTGAAAATAGTAGTTAGGGCAGGTATATACCAAACACAGGCAATAAGGTATCTTACATATTAGTACTTACTGTATCGTGCATGGATGTTAGCAACTTTATTTACTTTATTTTACCCAGTGCTTCTTGTGTATCTTGTTTTGTTAAGCGTCAGTACTTAGCATAAATCTCCTCTTTTATCACTGTTGAAAATAAACCGCTCTTGATTTTGAATATACTGATTTAAGCAAAACACCGAACTATGTCTTGCATGAAATTAAAACAATGGGTCTGGCACAGCTGAACAAATGCTAAATGGAGGGAGAGAAAAGGTAATAGCTGCCTCTGAGGTACTGTGTCATTACAAGAAAATGAGAGCGAAAAAGAGCCGAATTATCCAACGTGACAAAGTGTGGCGCGCAAAAACAAAGATGTGAGGATTTACAGGAGAGTGAACCGTCGAAAAGCAGAGGAGTAAGAGGAAAATCACAAGAAAATACACCAGTAATAGCTTTTCTTTGCCAGCAGTGCCCAGCAAGTTTACAGTAGACTGTATGCAGTTTAATCATAAATCATATATATGATTTATGATTAAACTGCATACAGTAGACTGTATGCAGTTTAATCATAAAATAGGCTGTCATTACACTATACTATAACAAAATATTTAGTGCATTTAG
>JAVQKG010243591.1:0-12862 GCA_036025885.1 Hypseleotris bucephala
TATGTAATGTAATTTGCAAAACCACAGATTTATGTACAGTATGCCAACCAACCAACTATCAACTTCCCTGAAACCAACCAATTATCAACTGTTTAGTGAACTTAGCTGTGAACATCATGTTGCACGTTTACTCTTCAATCCATCAACAGTTTTAAAATATTTCTTTATGGGAATATATAATTTCCTACAATAATATTTTCCTAGGTATTCATTTGAGGAAAAAATTAACCCAAAAACTATTCAGAATATACCCACTTGTCAGTCATCCAGATGCGTCATCCACATTTGTCATTGGTACATCTTGTTTTAAGTTTTTCCCTTAAAATCAATTTTCTCTGTATTCCACATTGATCTTGGTCTTGGTACACTCTGATCTCCGTTGTGCGCGTCCTTGAAAACCGCTCGTAAATAACAAGGCAAAGAAAGCATGATGCAAGTATAGAGTAAAAAATAAGTATTTCTTAAGAGAGATTCAGTGCTGCTTCTCAGTCTACATGATAATTCACATTGTCTTTTTGCCGTTCTTGTACCAACCATCAAGACTCCATCAAAAACTCAAGGCCTTGTCTGTGGAGAAACAAACTAGAATTGTCTGAAAGTGAAAGGCAACATTATGCATAGAGAGTTATGGAAGTGCTCTATTGTTGTTTCTATCAGGTTATGAGAGCTCTTAAATCTGCTGTCAAACCAAAAGCACCAATAGCAACACAGACCATCAAGAGATGTGAGAATGATGGCCTTGGCTTAAATATACATTTATATATACATACATATATATATATATATATATAAATAAATATATATATATATATATATATATATATATAAATATACTTTTATAATTAAATCAATCAGATAGTGTGCACACATTTTACTCATGTAAGAGTATACCTCTAATTATTTCAGCGAAACACATTTTGGCGATATTATGGAATTATGAGCGCATCCGCAGCATTGTCTGGATTGAAATTGGGAAGTCAAGTATATTTGACAGTCTCTAACTTCCACATACTTTGCCCGATTAGGCACAAACCTGAAAAACCACATTACCCCCTGCACCTGAACACATCTGACCAATACGATGCCAGTTACCTCAATATTGCTAGGTGGAACAACAAAGAATGCTGTTTTTAAAACAACAAAGAATGTTGTTTTAGGGAAATTTGTGAAACTTGGCAAAAGCATCCTTCACAAACATCCAGACAAATTAATAAAGTCAACTAGACCCTTCCCATTTCTCATGGTTTGGGGGCGGGGCCTCTTAATTGCTCAACAATATAAAACCCCTAATACACACCACTGGTGCTATAGCATTTGACGCAGCCGCATAGGACATTACCCCTTGCTGTCATACAACAGTGTGGGCCTAGTTAATAGACTAATTTAAAAGTGTTAAAAAAAGTACTCAAAATAATTAGATAAATAAATACTGGGTAAGTAATGCCGGTTTTGTTTTTAATTTTGTTGTAATCAAAAAGAAATAATTTTAAAACATTAATGAACTTATTGCTGTATTTCCTCAAAAATAAACCAAATAATAGAAATAAATAAGGCATGTGAAACAAATTCTCCATAATGTCTATCATTTCTTCTTCATTACTTAATAAAAGTGAAATTATGGCCCAGTAAAAGCAAATTATTACCAGAGAATACCACCACCTAACGCCCATAGTTGCCAGGATCGGCTCCATAAACCCAGTGACCCCCGGTACAACTAGATATGAGTAAAATAAATTGTCACTACATTTTACACAATAATATGCATAAATCGTCTTTTTTGTTATCCTTAAATGTATCTTGTAAAAATTTTAATGGCCAAGTATGATAGCCAATTCAACTAATGTCTTCCTTGTGCTGCATACCATGGTGTTTGTATATAACTAATATCCTGTAATACTTCATTAGGGACAGTGTTTTAAGTTTATACAGCTTTGTCCACTAGTCTCAGTGGACTGTTGCCTGCATATCTGTGTTGTTTTGGTTAATGACCAGTTCAACATATCAGCTTCAGTGATAACAGTGTAAATGACCATGAGAACACTAGGAGTTTAGTTTCAGACTTGTCACTCAAGCTATCCTGGCATACTTAAGGAAATATTAATGAGCCTGGTGTTTCCCCAAGGGAACAGACTCTCATTCACATGCTGTCACATACTATAGGACAGCTGTCTGTAAAGTTGAGCAGAGCTGTCAGGCAGTGGTAAAAACACTTAGGTAAAGTTTGAAAATGTGTACTTTTGTCATGGTTTACGTACCACAAGCCACTACCCTGATGAATTGTGAGGAAACAAATAAATAGTATACTACATATTTGGACTATAATTCTTTATTAAAGTTCTTGTTTTTCTTTGCCAAAAGCATTATTGTATCAATGACTTTGAGTAAACATTTGACAAATAAACCAATATGAATCTAAAACTTATTGTCATTCTTTGAAACTGTAAAGTTTCCCAATAGTAAACAAAAGACTAGATAACCTTCCTTTAGTGGGCAACCAGCTCTACTACTTGAGCCACTATTTTATTTATTTACCTGTAAAATCACACTTTGGGATAACGTTTAACAACCATTTTGGCACTAAATGTCAGCTTGGTCTAACAAGAGCCCTGAGACACACCACATCCAGCATAGACCGTAGCATTATGTAGTCGAACTGGCAATCAAACCAGAACTGCAGAATTGGGAGCCGAAAAGAAACCCGTTTGTGTGGGACGCAACTGGTGAGAGGCAGGCAGCAGATGTGATTTTAGCATTCATCCTAATGGCGGACATCTGAAAGCATTAGTGAATACTGGCAAGTCAATAATAGAACAAATTAAGTTACAAATAAAGATGGTCCAGTAAGCTAAAGAGGCATTTGAGTTTTGGGATTATAAAATAAACTATCATCTGAGGGAGAGAGGGACAGAGGAGGTGAAGAAAAAAACTGTAAAAACATGAATGCATTAATGATGATACACAAGATGGCTATCAGAAACACTGGAGCACCTGAGGGGGAAGCCTGTTTGTTTATGACAGACGGAGAGAGCAGCTTGAACTCAGCCAAAACAAACACAAACGCTTTAAAGCATAAACCACTAATTACACCTGTTCCATTTTCCTCCTAGAAGTCTGCTTGAGATATTTTTTTTCTCATTTTCATGTCTCTTGAGTGTATAGGGTGCAGGTGGATTCTATACTTTGAAAGAGAGAAGACAGACGGTCCAAGCGGGCAGCACATTAGAAACTATTACATTGTGCACAGGTTCACCACAGGGGTAAGTCCTGGGCCCTTTATTGTTACAGCAATCATGTCATGAAGTTTGCAGATGACACCACTGTAGTCGGCCTTATTATCAACGATGACATGATGACATACAGAAAACACCAATAAAACAAAGGGGTTCATAGAAGACTTTAGGAGGTCATCATCTCCCACTGTCAATTAACAACATGGAAGTGGAGAGGGTCAAAGCTTGCAAAGATTTTTGGTATACCACAACTACTTTGAAATATACACTTAGTGCAGTTTGAGGACAGCAGTGGGCATCTTAAAAGGCACACATATTTTCCATAAAATGAATGAATTTATGCTGTCAGGAAAAAGACACTGCACCATTTAAAGCACAGACAACTTGGCTGCTAAATAGCTCCTTCCTAATGCAGTTAGGCTGCTAAATCAGAGATTTTATTGTACCATTGTAAATGGTGCAAATGGTCTATTCCCACTATATAGCAAATTCTTTACATTATGTGTAATGCAGTGAACTGACAGATTACTAGACTTGTTTCAAGATATTTCTGACTGATTTCAAAATATTTTTTTGTATGTCAAGCAATATTTTAAAATAAAAGTAGCCAGGTGGGATTTTATAGATGCAAACAAAGCATTTTTAGTTCCTGAGATGGTCAGAGTCTCAACATATCAGTATAGGTTACTCAAACATGCATGACTAAAACTAAATTAAACTCTGTTCTGTTCCAACAACAAATTATGACATGATAGAAAGCCAAGCAAGTCATGGAAGAGGTCCCCTTCAAGTTAGTTTTCTGATTTTTGCGCCCTCATATGTGGTTGATTGGACAAAAATAATTTCCCTTGGGACTAACAACTATAATTGTACTGAAAACTAATAATATGAATCCTGGGTTGGTTGATTAAAATCTGTTTTCTGCTTTTTGGGCTGCAACTCATTTGGTGTTCAAGTCCCCTCACTATCCACAAACCTGTTAGTCATCTTGCAACCACACTGCTAGATCTCTGGTTTAATTTATTTATGCTAACACACCAGTACATTTGCAGTTGTTAATAATAATTATTTTTCTGCCTTTGCACAGCCAGAAGTAAACAAGAGGCAGCCTTTTATTTAGATAAATCACTATTGATTACGGTGGATGCTGCAGGGTCAATTAAAAGCGGCTATCTAGCTAATTAATGCTAACAAGGTGATTTGGCTGTGCAGTTTCCTGTTGGTGTGGTTTGAAGTGAAGCTAATGTATTACCTCATATTTTGTATTATTATGACTGTTGAAATGTTACAGTTGTTTGGGTTTGGTGAAGTAATAGGTAATAAGCCCAATAAATTCGCACATACTTACTGGCTACTTAAATATGCAGATCTAATCTGACACTAGTAAGCCTAATTATCCACCTATTTCACATTGCATCAAAACCACGAACCACAAAGGATGCCATTTTATTAAAGTATGTGTTCTATCTAATAAAGTGGCCATTACTTTATTACCCAACATTGTGCTTTACAAAAGCAACTTAAATCTTTCATTAGATAATGTTTGGGTCAGTGTACATATACAGTACAAGAGCTATACTGTTGCACACAGATTAGAGCATGCTATGTCGTATTTGTTGTGGTGCATTATTTAAATATCTAAATCAATCAAGTCATTACTGCGCCCTGTAAACAGCTGATCCACTGCTTGTAATGCAAGTTGCTTGGTGGTGGAGGTGGTTGCTAAGCTATTGGACGATGCCTCTACAGTTAGCCAGTTCAATGAATGGTCAATAGTGGACTTCATTCCTGGAGGTGCCTTTTTCTGTTTCTCGGAGTCAATAAGTGCTTTAGTAACATAAACAGCCTTGAAAATAATGAGCTCAACCCAATGTCAGTTGTTTCTTCTATAGCCTCATTAGGTATCTTCATAGCCGAGACAGTGAGATATCCTCCTTCATGTGTCTTGCGTCAACTGGTGGCGTTACATAACAGACACAAAAGCTGCCATCTTGGCCAAGTGGAGCAGATAGCAGCCCCCTGTTGTCTCTGCATTAATGAATTGCACTAAATGTCAGTCGCAAGTGGCAGAGGCGCAGGCCATTAAAGACAATCATCATTTAGCAGTTCATCATTTGGAGAAGGACAATTAGGCCACAAGCTGCTTCTGCGGGGATTTGATTGAAGGAAATTATTGTATTTATGGAGATTCCCAGCTTTGAGATTGAATTCAATATGTTTACATGTAGACCTAACACTAGGCCACTTTGTTAGTAGAACTTGTAACTAAATTGGCACCCAATGTCGTATTCTACTGCTTCATGTTTTGCTCTCCTGTTGGCCTTCTATTATTTCAAACCAGTCTTTGATCACTGATGTAATAGAGCCATTTCCCACATAGAACTGCCACTGACTAGATATTGTATGTTTTTCAAACCATTGGTAAACCCTAGTTGCACGTCAAAATCTTACATTTCAGGAAAACACAGAAAACTAGCGCGAACAACCACACCATGTTCAAATTCACTTACAGCAAACATCATAACCGCAAGAGCTAATTTCCTGCTACTTGCATGTGGACAACCCTAACCACAGAATAGATGATACTTCTATAAATGAGGTATGGGGCTTTGTCACAATTTCAGACATTATGTAAGCAGAAAATAGAAACATAAATCTTCATGTAAAGCAGCAGATGAAGCTGTCACAAACTACGATACAGTGATTAACTCCAGAGCCAAAAGAAAAAAGTTAGTAAACTCTTTGCAAACTGCAGTTGAAGAGAAATATTTGAATTGAGGATTTTATTTAATAAGAGCTCAGTTTCATTACAGCGCTGCACTTTCATCTGCTTCAAATCATCCCGTAGTATCACAGGCCATTTTTCAAACGCAATGAAACCAAAGGCTCATAAGTAAATATTTACCTTCACACAATAATCTGTCCCATAAAAAGACTTGATGTATCAATGAAAGGCTGGTTGCTCCGTCACAACCAGTATTTATAAAGATATGATTGTCGGCTATGGTGCCTGGTGCGTGCCAGCTGAAGTTTGCTCCAAATGCATACGATCAAATAACGCAGCGGGTGGAAATTAAATACTGCGCAGATGACAAATGATGGACTTAACAACTGCAGTTTTATTAGATTTGCCTCTCGATAAAAGTTGAGAGTTTCAAAAGATTGTGCTGGGACTACGCTGATAAGCCCTTATTTCTGCATTCAGCCTAAATTGTAGTAGATAAATGTTAGTAGCTAAATATAGCTAAATATTAGTAGCTAAATGTTAGTAGCTAAACGTTAGTCTTTTATTTACGAATTTCACTTTGACTTTATGAAATTATCCACTACAAAAAAGTAAATAAATGTATCATAAGCTAAAAACCTGGGCACACTAACCCAAAAGGGGAATCGCCCCAACACTTTTGCTGAGACCCGATAACTAACTGACGCAAAGTGGGTGTGGCCAATGGAAGGAGAGAGGTCCTTAAAGGGACATGAATCCAAGTTTTTTTAATGAGAGCAACAGCCTTCATGCTGTTACAATGAACTGTGTGAGGGGATGTTGTCAGTAAAAGAAACCTTTAGAAACACCAAAGGAAAAGGTGATGTGTTCAAATTGATGTATGGCTGAAATGTTACAGTGACATTTAGAGCCTCCTAGACGGCGGCCATAATATCAATTCGTTTTGTCTGCTGTGTGAATCTGTCAGCTATACAGTAACTTACAGTGTGAGAAGATGAAAGATTTCATTTATCACTTACTATGTCATGGCTCCACACAGAGGTTTCCTAACAGTCAAGTGCATCAAAACAAAAGCCTTAACCAGGGTCGCAGATGGAATTTTTTAATACTTTGTCAGAGCAATAAAACCCTTAATATTTCTGACTTACGGACTTACTAGCTAGAGGAAGTTTATTCCTGCTTTAATACTGGCTTAGACCCGTTTAACTTTGGATTTAGATAAACAGGGATTTGGTTTAGAATGGTCATAATTTAGTCCCAGTTCAATCTTAGAACAGACTCTAAGTAGTCTTGGTTTTGCAGATCAGTCCTTGTTTAGTCATTGTAGTCTTGATTTAGATCTTTTAGTCCTGGTTTGGCCTTATGATTTTGTCAGTTTGTTTAGATAAGAAAACCTTTATTAGTCCCACAAAGGGGGAATTGTGGTAGACACTAAAGTGAATCAATTTTATCTCAAGATTTGTCAAAAGTGGATCTGACATTACTGTTAAAATCCATAGAAGCACACTGATGCCCCATTTGACTTCAGTATTGTATACAGCCTCTTCATAGTGCACATAATTGCTAGTTTTAGCCCATCTGCATGTGTAAAGTGGAGCTCTTTCACAAGTTTCACGTCTGAGGTTTAGGTTAAATGACTCAGCTGTGCTTCAGGCTGTTTAGTCCCAATATTACAACGTCAGGACAAGAATTATTAGCCATTCCCAGCTTTACGTGTGTCCCTGAGGGCAAGCATTTTAACTATTGTGTCCTGCTTAAACAAAAGTCTGATGATGTAATACAAATATAATCACCATGGCGATTAATTGTGTTAGTCTCCTCCCACAGACTTTATCTAATTCTCCCAAAAAATAAAACTGCGCCTCAATATGTGAGTCACAGAAAATAATGTTACAACTCTTTCTGAATACAAATGCATTGTTTAAGCTGTCAAATTGAACTACTGCAGGCAAGAAAACAATTTAATAAAACTCATGCGTACAATAGCGTCTCAAAGACCATTACCGATCCCACATTCAATCTGTTCTGCATTCCAATTTCTGACAAAACCTTTTAGCGCTGCTTTGCTGGTCCGAGCACAAATCTACACCTTGTTTTTACTCCCAATGCAAATTTATGAAGGCTCCTGCTTGCTGATCTGTTTAACTTTTATCCCAAAGTCAAAATGAAATCATCGCAAATTGTTCAAATGGATTCTTATCCAATTAAAAAGAGCCAATGATGTGTGCCCAGTAGTGGGAGGCCTGTGTGCGTCAGGACAATTTTTCCATTTAGTAAGTATAAAACTGGGAGTGATTCACGTCGCTGACACCTTTTATATAGCGCTGTGTTTTATGCCTTTCACCTCTGTGCACTTTGGGGGAGACTGAGTGGAAAATAGTGGGTGGGGGGCGCTAATGCTAGTGAAGACTACACTGTAAAATGTGACTAGTTTACAATGCCTTGGTTGGTAGAAAAGTTTACCTACTGAGCAGCACAGTGGAAAAGCGGTTAGCACACGAAGGTTCTTGGTTGGAGTCCTGAACTGGACAGTTGATTGTGGAATTTGCATGGTTCTGGACATGTGTGGGTTTTTTCCTGGTACTCTGATTTTCCCTATCAACAGTTTTAAGTCAACTAGTCAGGGTTTTCAGGCTGTCTTTGATTTATCTGGTCCTGTTGAAATGAAATTATAAAAAGCTATGGGTGTCCAAAAAGGACTTTAAGTTCCAGTGCCTAATATATTTTTCATCTAGTTGAGAAAAATGGTTTAGACCCCATATAGTATATTGCAAAAGCAATCGTTTCTGATAAAATCTTGCTTTATGATGCCATCTGCTGCTTATTATAAGCAATTTTAAGAAATGAACACTCAGTGGAGATTGGAGAAACTCCAACGCAGGGACGGGGAGATCTTATCCAATCACAAGCCTCCTGAAGCCCAGGGACTTCAGCAAAAACCCATAGAGTATATAAATAAGCAAAAACCCCATTGGCAGTTGCTATCTGGTTGCTATGCAGACTTAGAGTTAGCGAGAGGTGAGAAAGGAGCTAGGGGCGGGACTTAGGTTTGAAACTCAACTGTCTCTCTCTCTCTCTTAGCACTGAAAAGACAATCAGGTACTGGAACTTTAACTACTCAAAAAGTCAAAACAACTCAGTCTACAAGTTTTTATTACATCATAAACATTCAACGTTCAAGAAATTTGGTTTAAATCTGGAGTCACTTTTTTAGGGAATATTTTTTTTAAGTAAGGTTTACTTCAGAATTTACAGTGTATCATGGGAAAAGTCTGCTGTTGTATGGTGTTTGACGATGAATGGAGCACAATGCATCAAGTGGCAAGCGGATATTGCACAGGCTAAAGCGTTATTTGATGAAACCATTTGTGCAAATTTGATTTTTACTCATCCTTGCTGGGAAAGCGACTGCAGAAAAAGCTGCCAGAAACAGTGTTTAAAGCCATAATGTCACAAAATAAAAGCATGTGTTACGGTCGCAAAAAGCTGCCGCCATAACCAACAAATTACTACCATTAATAAAAAGAAGGCCATTTTGTCAGTGGTTATGTTGCTACAGGAAGACATTAGATGTTCCAGCCGTAAGCACAAAATTGTAAAATGAGACGTAATATCCAACAAACAGATAATAATGCTTCATAGTCTGCACTCTGAGGTTTATACTTTGGGCTCTGTTTTTCTTTCTTTTTTTCATTTATTTTAGGCCTAGTCTCTCACTAGTGTGGTATGTGACTGCTGCTAGGATGGCTTAGCACTTGTGTTACAAATATCTTTCCAGAAACTCACCACCTTCAAAAATAACACAAAACTCCCTGTTTACAATACCTTTGAGATACTGTATTTCACCTGTCTCCATGTTTGTTATGTCTGTATGTGTCTTAGTGCTGACAAGGGGGTACAACTACAATAAAGGTATATTCTACTCTATTATAAAGAAACCATAATATTAATCATATCGCTTAAATAGAAACACAACTCAATGTAAGTGATAAGCTATAATATGTGCATATGTTGCATTTCATTCATACAAGTGTAATAACATAAAAGAGAGGAATCAAATATGTAACAAAATGATGATGATGATGGATGGCAAAAGGTGATTAAAAATGATTGTTTAATACTACTTTTGGCCGCAGTGCTGTCCACACACAGCTGTCCATTATGATAAAGAGCTGAGTGACAGAATCAGAGTACGTTCACATTTATCAGCTAAAGAGGGTACAGCTTGTCTGTGCTCACCATAAATCTCGTCTGTGGGAGGTTTGAGTAGGTACAAGAGGTACACTGTTGAATGTTGTTCACAGAATAAACAGCAAGCTTTGTACATTCATAACTTTTCATTCCATAACTGGCAATGATAAATGATCATCCGGGGGCTACAATTTAGTGTGAATTCTGCTGCAGCATAAGACAAACTAAATGTTTATAGGACTAGTGGCTTTTATCGTCCATACCACCCATCTACTTTTAGATTGTAATGCTATATTGAAGTTTTGGTTTTATATATTGCTTTTCCAGACACTGGAAAGATCTATACAATTGTGTCCATTATTTATTCAGTACAGAGTCATAC
Source organism: Hypseleotris bucephala (assembly GCA_036025885.1). Lineage (NCBI taxonomy): Eukaryota > Metazoa > Chordata > Actinopteri > Gobiiformes > Eleotridae > Hypseleotris > Hypseleotris bucephala. The sequence continues at coordinate 10,529 of JAVQKG010243591.1, forward strand.
ACTGGACAGGTGAGTCCACAGCTGTCCTGGAACTATATGCACCTACGGTCTTCACAACCACAACTAAGACACTACAGCAATTGAACAAACTCATTTCACAAGTGCAAAATGAACTGGGCTGAAACTGAACAGAAATCACTGCACAAGCTACTGATGCTCATAGTAAAGGTGACATTAATTAATAATAATTGATTAGATTCATATAAGTTCTAAGTCTTGCCGCTGAATACACAGAAAAAAACCTTCATATAGTGTACATAATCCTACTGTGTACTGACAAATAAGCATGGCCACATTCATTGACACAGGTCACATGCACAGACTAACACACACTGGTCTGGCTGGGTCCCTGTGTCGGTCACTCATTCAATTACCTTTGTTTTATGATGGGCAGATTCTCCCTGAAGTAAACACTGCTCTCTCCCCAATCAAATATGGCTCTGGGCTGTGTGGCCATACGAGACACCTCCACACGCCAAAATCTACAACATGTTTACCAATAATAGCTGCCAATTTTGGAACCCACACATTTTTTAAGATGTTTTTGCTGGTATTGTTTCCTTATTGTGTTGTAATTGATTTATTTTGTAGTAATGTAGAGTAACAGTTATTGTTATGTTAACTGGGCCAAAGTCTCAAAAACGTTATCAACATAATTACACTTATAATTTAAGATCTTAATAAAACAGAAAGAGATTTAGACAGAGTGACACTTTCCTCTAGAGAGCCTTAGTTCATATCCTGTTATAAAAAGGATTAAATCGGGTAAAGTTTGGACAATATTTCCAATTATGCCTGTGTTTTCTTGGCACTTCAAGCTGTTCATTATTCATTTACACCACGGTTACACACTAAGCAACTTCTATAGCCACAGCTGCCCTGGGGCGAACTGACAGACATGACAGCCATATCTTGTCTAAAACCTTTCAAACTACTACCAAACTCTATCACGAAGGCAATGTGATTCAAGTGTCTTGCCCAGCTGCATCAGTTTGTCTGTTGGTTTGGTCAACACAACGTGGGCAAGAGTTCCCTCCATCCATTCTTCAATAAATGCTTTTAAACCAGAATTAAATTAAGTCCAAAAAGCTAGGCCTAGTCATTTGAAGTAATCTAGATATTCCTTTTATAGCCAGTGGCAGTCTGTTTTTGATAGTATGAAGAATGCCCTCCCATAGTGACCTATTGGTGCCCTCTTGTCCCATAGGGGTGTGAGGGCTGGTGGTGTCTTATCTTGGGCAGCAGTGCTCACATCCCTGCTGCCTTGTGTCTGTTTTCATATTTCTGCTCATGTTCCCACTTAGTCGAGCGCTCACTGGGGAAGAGAGGTCACCAGATGCACAAGAGGACGGAGAATGAGAGAGTGGAAAATGTTAAGTGCAAAGGGAGGGAAAATGGGCCAAAAGGTTTTTAATAAGTCACAAATTTAGTAGGATTTTTAGGGAAGAAGGGCATATATGAGCCAAGAATTTGCAAGAAGACTCAAGTCGAAATGTTGAGCACTACATGTTATTTGGGTAAAAATCGAATGTTGGAGACTGGTTTGAAAAAGTAGAATGAGAGTTAATGAAATAAGCAAACACCCTGAAACAAGAGGGTCCCAGGTTCGAATCCCTGCCCAGGCACATACACTGTCACCCACATTACCTATGAATTGTAGTAATGGTAGTGTTATTGGTGTTTGGTGGTGGTTGGAGTTTGCGGAATTGCTCCATAGAGAATGGTTTGGAAACATGTCAGCTCAGGAGAGAGCTGATTGGCTGAAGTGCAACACAACGACAACTATGATGTAGCCAAACAAGGAACATCTAAATTAGTAAAAGAATTTAATAAATTATCGCTGGGTGATTTTTAATGTTTTTGTAAAACTATAGCAGCATACATTACGTTCTCAGCGTTAGCATGCTGCTAATACGCTTTATTTAAAGGCTTGTTGTTGTCAGCAAAGCTAAAGCCCGCCCTCTCCCGGCAAATACAGCCAGATGATTGGTCTGCACCACCAGTTGAAGTGTATTGAAGCGGTACAAGATGGATTTCCGTGAGGTTGCCAGTTTGGGAAACTACAAACCTCACAGAAATCCAGCTTGCAGGGCAAGGTTAGGTCGGAGGGTCCGCAGAGGCAGAATGGCAGTCCCACTTCTGTCAGAGTGCCCCAAGTCAGCTATGTCTACACATGTAGCTTACCACCACCAGTGCATGAAGTAAATAAATAATGCAACTAGACGCAGGCTGTCGTAAATGACAGCAAATGTATATCGGCGGAACGCCCCATGCGTCTGCGTCAACTGCTATAACACCGACTGCCTTATGGCGGAGGAGGTGGTGGAAGTGTGG